>CAUYON010040542.1:0-10781 GCA_963573935.1 Arctocebus calabarensis
AAAAAAAAAAAAAAAAAGAATTCCTTGTATTGAATGATCAGATTTAAGTAACTATCCAAAAATTTTCCTTGTATGATTTCTAAAAGAAGGGAAAATTCATGTACTCACCCATCTGGCTAGGGCTTCCTTGATTGTTGTTGCTTTTGCCTTTAAGAAAAGAAAAAACACCTCTGTCTCTATTGACATGATTTATTGATTCAATTTTCATGCAATAATTACTAACCTTGGTTTCTACTATTAAAAGGATTGATTTCTTTGAGAATTTATATACAAAGCAGGTGTTGGGGGTGTTTTTACTTCCTGAAATGAGAATGACTTATTTAAGTATCTCTCAAAGAATTTAAGAAAATCATTATATAATGGAGTGGTTCTCAACCTTCCTAATGCCATGATGTATTTTCATTGGTACAAAGGGTTGTGACCCACAGGTTGAGAACCGCTGATATAATGCTTCATCCCCACTTGGTTTACAAAAAATACATAGCTTTCAACATCTGCTATTAAAATATATCTTATTTCATTGATTCTAAGATCCAAATATTTTTCACATTTTAACAGTACAATTTGGATGCATCTTATAATCAGGAACAATTTACAATTACTGTGGCCAAATGGCAATGGTAAAATCTTAGAAAAATATTAACCATTTTATTTCATATACACATACTCCACTTTATGTTTATAAAGGATGACTGACATAAGAATTGATATGTCTAAATATATTTAAAAGAACTCTATCAATAAGTACAAAATAAAAATTCTAAATGATAAGAAAGTGTTTGTAGTCTAGGTACTGTGGCTCACGCCTCTAATCCTAGCACTCTGGGAGGCCAAGGCAGGAAGATTGCTTAAGCTAAGGAGTTTGAGACCAGCCTGAGCCAAGAGCAAGAACCCCATCTACAAAGCACCCAGGTATTGTGGCAGGTGCCTGTAGTCCCAACTCCTTAGGAGGCTGAGGCAAGAAGATCACTTGAGCTCAAGAGTTTGAGGTTACTGTGAGCTATGATACTACTGCACTTTAGCCAGGGTGACAAAATGAGACTCTGTCTCAAAAAAAAAAAAAAGATTTCATATTAATATGAGGGACTTCACCCAGCAAATGCAAGCAGTGTAACTTGGCTCATTGTACCCTCAATGATTCCCCAACAATAAAAAAAAAAAAAAGAGATTTCAAACTCATTAAGGAAGTACACTATCATTGCTACTGCTTAACATGGTACAGAGGGTCTTTATCAATGTTATGATTAAAAGAAATACAAATTGGAATGATTAAAAGGAAAAAATAAAATTGTCACTATGTGCAGATGATCATCTATTTAGAAAACCTAGTAGAATAAACTAACAAAATATTAGTGCAAATGAAGTTCAGCAAGTAATGAACACCACTGACAAAGTTAGCAGTAAAATTGGAAGATATTTTCGATGTGAAACCAACAAAGGACTAATATCTAGCATACATAAGGAACTTCTGAAATTCAAAAAGAAAAAGAAAAGTGGAAAAGTTGGCAAAAATATGAACAGATAATTCACAGAAACTGAAACCAAGATGACTAATAAGACTATCAAGAGATGTTTGAATTCACTGAAAATCAGAAAACTGCAAAGTAAACAATGGGATGCTAAATACATTCTCAGACTGGTCAGAAGTTAGAAAGTCAGAGAGCATGTAGAGAAATGGGAACTCTCATGCATTGCTGGAGAAAGCTAACATTGTTTGAGCCATTCTGGAAAGCAGTCTTACAATGCCTAGGGAAATTAAGTATGTATAGACCTTATGAAGGAGTAATACTATTCCTGGGTGTGATTCCCAGAGGGATCCATAAAAAGGCACATTAGGCACAGTTGGAAGCAATCTAGCTGTCTACCATGGCAATATGAATTGGTATAAGGTCACTGGTTCCTCTATAGATAGGAGGAGTCAAAAATTCAAGTGCCTAAAGGATCAAGAGAACATCATTAATGGGTAAAGCTGCTAGGTAAGCATAGAGCCCACATAAAGAGGATTATCTTTACTCAGTTCCAGACAATTGTTGGGGGTGAGAGTAGGGGAAAAGAGTTACCCTAATACCATACTTCTTCAAATATAAAAACTTCCTTAATTGTAAGTATCATCCTTACTTTACGTACCACTAAAAAAAGAAAAGACACTGCCAAATATATTCTGGTAATACTAATAAGTAAAAACCAAAATGTCTAATGGTAAAACATGGTATTTCTAATTTTTCAGAGATGCCAAAATCTTGGTTTTAATGTGAAATATGATCATTTTTAAGACATTGGAAGCCAATATTTTAAAAACTGAAATACCATCTGCGCCTATATTTCTGGAGAGTCCTAGGTCTAGTAGTGTGCAGACTCAGCTAATACATGTAATTATAGTCATGCAGTGCATGATGACATTTCAGTCAACTGTGGACCACATATATGATGGGAGTGCCATGAGACCACATTTGTATATACTATATTTGTATATGCCACACATATTGTATATTTGTATAATACCATATTTGTATTGTACCTTTTCTATGTTTAGAAAAATAAACAGTATTGCACTCCAAGTGCACACAGTATTCAGTATAATCACATGCTGTGTAGGTTTGTAGCCTAGGAGCAACAGACAGTACCATGTAGCCCAGGTATGTAGTAAGCTACACCACCTGGGTTTGTGTAAGTACAATCTATAATATTTGCAGGACAAAACTGCCTAATGATCAATTTCTCAGAACATTATCTCCATTAAGTGATGCACCACTACAGTGGTTCTGATTCTCTATTTGAAATTTTTCAATAATCCCCATGGCTCGAACTTTCATAATTACTTTGGGCTGAATCTTTCTTCACCTGAATATAAACCTAGATTCCAGAACTTTTAGCTTTCCTAGACAGTGGTTTTCAGCTAACTGTCTGTGGCATAAAGTAAGGAGAGCAAGGGGGAAAACTACTTTTAAAAGAACGGTATTTAATCTTGTGGTTGAGGACGGGCATGAATTCCTCATCATTTCAATCTCCTGGGCTCAATTTCTGCTCACTTGTATAGCATCTGAATCACAAAAATAACACAATTATACTTATTTTTCATAAACATCTCCATCTGGCAGAACAATCATATACTTTGCTAAATAGTTTTGACTGGGTCTGTAACTCTTTTTAAACTACTAGTTGGAACTACCAAGTATGTAAGCAAGGGAGTTCACACTTCAAGTAGCTGAGGGGCATCACTAGGTAAAATCATTACTTCATAAAGAACTGATTGGATTGGTAGATTTCAAACCTAAGGAGGCAGCTGCATTTCTCAAAGTGTAGTGGGACATCCCCAAAGTTTGGAATCACTTGAGGTATGTTGCACATTCCTGAACTCCCCCATCATATTTAAACTTCATAATCTACATTTGGACAAGTCCATACTTTTTCATGGTGAAATTTGACAAAAATCCCTAATACAGAGGGTAAAAAATGTATACACATTTTAAGAAAGGAAAAAATTGTATTAAAATTGTAATACCCGTGGATTGCTTGAGCTCAGGAGTTCGACACCAGCCTGAGCAAGAGTCAGACCTTATCTCTAAAAAAAAAAAAAAAAAAAAGGCAGGGATTGTGGTGAGTGCCTGTAATCCCAGTTACTAGGGAGGCTGAGGCAAGAGAATCACTTAAGCCCAAGAGTTTGAGGTTGCTGTGAGCTGTGACACCATGGCACTTGGCACTCTGCTGAGGGTGACAAAGCTAGACTGTCTCAAAAAATAATAATAAATAAATAAAATAAAATTGTAATACTCAAGTCACTTCTGCAGGTACAAAAGGCGCTCAAACGTGACTTGTATTCATCTCTTGTCATCGGCATATATTGAGTATTACAATTTTCATACAATTTTATCCTTTCTTAAAATGTGTATACTTTTTTTGGCATCCTCTGTATACCTATCAGAGTGGTTTCACAGTGTTAACTAATAACTACACTTACAGTCATGCTAAGAACAACCTGGGTACATCCCAGGTTATGAATGCTGCTGCAATAGGTGTTACACAGACCCCTCTGGGAACCAGCCCCTCCCCTCATCTCACCAGGAAGAAACTTCAATTACTTCTACGTAAAGAGACATGTTTATCCTCAGTCTCCTGCCCATCACCACTTCCACTCCAATCTGCTCTTTTCAGAGAATTTCCTGCTCTTCGCCCTCTTTTTCTTGTGTCAGAGCCCCTCCACCTTAACCTAACCTCCAATCCACCTCGGGCCGCCCTCGCCCCATACCACCCCCTGCCAGGACCTTTTTCGCCAAAGGCCTCTGACTCTACAGAGCTAGAGTCCGCTACCTGCTGCCTTCTGCTTTTCGAGGACACCCCCGACCCTCAGCACGCCATGGTCACCCTTTTCTACTCCCAATCTCTTCTCGGCATTGGCTACGAGGCCCGAAGGGTACTCACCATTCCGGCGGTTGCTACTGTCACTGCTCTGGTTGCTAGGGCCCGCCGGGGTCAGTGCGCGTGCGCACTCCTCGGCGCTCTCCGCGGATGCCATCCCCGGCAGCGGTCCTTTCTCTCCGCCCTTAGGGTGGCGCGAGCGGGGCATTGTGGGACAGCGGCCCCGACACGGAGGTCCTCCCGCCGGGCTGCTGCTTGCAATCAGTGTCTGCCTGCGTCGCGAGGGTTCCGGAGTTTAACTGAGCACGGAACGGGTGAGGGGTGTGCTTTTTCTTGCCTAAAGTAATTGTAGCCGGTCTGCAGTGACATACCAGCTTAAAGTTTAAAACTTAAGTGTATCCTCGTAAAGCTACCCCTCTCTTAAGAAAAGGTTCTAAGTCCCTTTCCCAGCCGGCGCGGTTGCTCACGCCGATAATCTTAGCGCTCTGGGAGGCCGAGGCAGAAGGACCGAGAAGCCGTCTACGCTAAAAATGGAAAAATTAGCCGAATGTTGTGGCGGGCGCCTATAGTCCCAGCTACTCGGCAGGCTGAGGAAGGAGAATCGCGTGAGCCCAGGAGTTGGAGGTTGCTGTGAGCTCATCTAATGCCACAACATTCTAGCCTGGGTGACAGAGTGAGACTATCTCAAAGAAAAGCAAATAAATAAATAAATTCCTTTCCCCGACAGACTGCCTTTCAGGTCCTTTCCCTGATGCAGAGAATAAAGTGCTTGTTGTAATTAAAATCCCTATCCGACTGAGGACGCCGAAATTGTAAACTCCACCGAATTTTCTTTGCTCTCTCTTCCCCTCTCCGAGTCTCATTCTGTTGCCCAAGCTAGAGTGCCATCTCCACAGCCTAAGCTCACAGCAACCTCATACTCTCGGGTTCAAGCGATCCTCTTGCTTCAGCCTCCCGGATAGCTGGGACTTACAGGCATGTGCCACTAGTCCGCTAGTTTTTCTCTTTTCTTTTTTAATTTGTTATTATTATTATTTTTGAGACAGAGTCTCACTATGTCGCCCTCGGTAGAGTGCGGTGGCCTCACAGCTCACAGCAACCTCCAACTCTTAAGTGATTCTGTTGCCTCAGCCTCCCAAGTAGCTGGGACTACAGGTGCCCACCACAACGCCTGGCTATTTTTTTGTTGCAGTTGTCATTGTTGGTTAGCAAGCCCAGGCTGGATTCAAACCATCAGCCCTAGTGTATATGGCCGGTGCCCTAATCACTGAGCTACAGGCAGCGAGCCAGCTAGTTTTTCTCTTTTTAGTAGAGATGGAGTCTCACTCTTGCTCAGGCTGGTCTCAAACTCCAGAGCTCAGGCAGTCTACCCGCCTGGGCCTCCCAGAGTGCTGGGATTACAGTTGTGAGCCATCCTGCCCCTCCTCCAAAGAATTTCTTGTGTTTTTACCTCTAACCCTCCAGGGAGCCAGGGCAGTGGCTGAAAGTTCAACTGAACATTTAAAATGTCACAGAATGTTCATTTTATGTAACTATGCTTTTTTTCTCCCTCCTACTAAATTATGTAATCATTGTAAAAAGAAAAAAGATTTATACAGCAATTAGGAATATGGAGAAATAAGGATGCACAAATACACTGCTGTTTATAATTGATGTAGCCTTTCTGGAGAGCTGCAGGCATTATGTATTAAAAGCTTCAAAAATTTCGGACCCAGCAGTTGCACTTCTACTACTTTATCCTGAAGTAATAATCGCTTATTCTTCACAGAGATGTATGTTTGAAGCTTTCATAATGTTAAGCAGGGACTATATCTGAAGGTGGCAGGTATAGTCCAGGAGGGTGGTTCCTAGGGGTGAAGAAGCTCTGGACCAATCAGGAGAAGGCACTGCAGGAAAACACAGTTAACAAAAAATCAGGAATCTGAGGTTTTGAGGTTTACACACCTTGTTCTGTAAGAACATCTGACAATCATTTGGAAATATCCCATACCTCACTTAAGCCTGCCTCAGGAACAAGACAATAAACAGAAACCACCTCAGAAGAGACTGACCTGTTCCTCACTCCAGGAGACTGACCGTTCCTTTTTCTGGAATGTATTTTCTCACTCCAGGAGACTGACCTGTTCCTTTTTCTGGAATGTATTTTCAACTCTGTATAGCTCCTTTTTTGTAATACAAATTGTTTGTGTGTGGCTCAGCATCTGTAGCTCAGCAGCTAGAGTACCAGCCACATACACCGGAGCTGGCGAGTTCAAACCTAGCCTGGGACTGCCAAACATCAATGACAACTACAACCAAAAAATAGCCCAGTGTTGTGGCGGGCGCCTGTAGTCCCGGCTACTTGGGAGGCTGAGGCAAGAGAATCGCTTAAGCCCAAGAGTTTGAGGTTGCTGTGAGCTGTAATGCTACAGCACTCTACCAAGGGCTCACATAGTGAAACTCTGTTTAAAAAAAAAAATTGTGTGGAATTGCTTCCTGTTTGTGGTCTCTCTGACCTACTGGTCCTGCTTATGATACTTTCAAGTGAAACCAAAGAACCAGAACAACAGTCTGCCAACAGGTGGACCTGACAATAAAAAGGAGAAAATAAACCCAAATGTCACAAAAGAGAATTGGTTAGTAGTATTGAATGTCCCAACAATGAAATAATATACATCTGATACAGGAATGAATACTAATGAAATGTATAATGAATATGTATGTTTAAGAGGTGGTCAATTTCTCCATCATCTTGGTTCTAACTGGTTGAACTTGCCCTGCCTCCATCCTGTTTTGATTAGGGTAGCTTTAAACTTTGTTTTGAGACTTCCTGACAGGGTAATGCTAGTAATTAGTAATTAGTAATTAATGCCCAAAGCAATACCTGCTGCAATGTCCAAAGCAGTGCCCAAAGCAGTACCTGCCAGTTCCCTGTCTCAGTTTCATTGAAAATATTGCTGAAGTGGGGCACAGAGGCTCATGCCTGTAATCCTAGCACTCTGGGAAGCTGAAACAGGAAGATACCATAAGCCTAAGAGTTGGAGGTTGCAGTTAGCTATCATGAGATACGATGGCAGCCATTGTACTCTTCTATGGTTGACAGAGACTCTCAAAAGAAAAAAATTGCTGAAATGCATCTATGCATATGCAAAGATAGTTATATTTTAAGTAAAAATGGAAATTACTAAAATAAATTGGTATGATTGTCTTTTAAAATTATATATAACATACACATATATACATAAACATATATTTAAAAGAATATTATGAGGGTTAAATGTTTGTTAGAGACAGAATTGTGTCTCCCCAAAATTCATGCTGAAAGCCTAATTCCCATTGTGGCAGTATTTGGAAATAGGGCCTTTAAGGAGGTAAGTAAGGTTAAATGAGGCCTAGTGATGGGGCAGTGATCCAGCTGGACTGGTGTTTTTATAAGAAAAGTAGGAGATGCCAGGAATACCAGCACAGAAAAAAGGCCATGGGAAGACCTCACTGGAAATTAACCCTGTCACACCTTGATTTTAAGACATCCAGCCCCCAGAACTGTGAGGGAATACGTTTCTATTGTTTAAGCCACTCATCCTGTGTGATTTTATTTTATTTATTTATTTATTTTTTGAGACAGAGCCTCAAGCTGTCACCCTGGATAGAGTGCTGTGGCTTCACAGCTCACAGCAACCTCCAATTCCTGGGCTCAAGCGAGTCTCTTGCCTCCACCTTCCAAGTAGCTGGGACTATAGGCGCCCGCCACAATGCCGGGCCATTTTTTGGTTGCAACCGTCATTGTTGTTTGGCAGGCCCAGGCTGGATTCGAACCCGCCAGCTCAGGTGTATATGGCTGGCGCCTTAGCCCGTTGAGCCACAGGCGCCGAGCCCCTGTGTGATTTTATTATGGAAGCCTGGAAAACCAATACAACGTTTGTTTTCTTTTTTTATGGTCTGTTTTGGTAGCGTTTCATTTTTGTCTACTTTCTTACTTGCTTGTCTATGTTCTAAAATGTGGATGTTTTAAATTTTAAAATAAAATATTATTTTGAAAAAGGTAATTTAATAATATTTTTTAAAATAGGAAATAGTAAAATGTTTATTAAAGAAATAAAAATGCAGTGGCTCACACCTGTAATCCTAGCACTATGGGAAGCCAAGGCAGGTGGATCTCTTGAGCACAGGAGTTTAAGACCAGCCTGAGCAAGAGTAAGTCCCTGCCTTTAATAAAAATAGAAAAAACTGCCTGTGTGGTAGGTGACTGTAGTCCCAGCTACTCAGGAGCCTGGGACAAGATCAGTTGAGCTCAGGAGTTTGAGACTCCTGTAAAAAAAAAAAAGAAAAGAAAAGAAAGGGAGGAAGACAAAGAAAAAAAAAGAAAAATGTGCATTCATAACATATCCAACTTTTGTTCCTACAGTGTTTTTCAGAAGACCTTCACACCTCCTTGCCTCTCCTAACTAGAATCCTTCTTTCCCTGCCAATATCTACCAATTTTATGTGTCTATAATTGGAATCCAATCCCCAAACATGTCTAATAACCCAACAGATGTTCATTTTACTAAAAGCTATGGATTATACTATATGGAACTGGTATTAATGGTAAAATATCATTAATAAATCAATCTTTGTTCTTCTTAGCAAAGTATCTTAAGAATGGAAGAAAAAGTATCTGATGTACTCAGTCCTACTATGAAACTAATTTATAGCTTTCATATGAAGGCTGTGCCAATTATAGCACAAGAATATGGGGAAAGGGGCAAGGGAAGGGAGGGGAGACAATGGGTGGAAGGAAGGTAATTGGTGGGACCACATCTACTGTGCATCTTAGAAGGGTACAAGTGAAACTTACTAAACGCAGAATATAAAGGTCTTAACACAATAACTAAGAAAATGCCATGAAGACTATGTTAACCAGTTTGATGAAAATATTTCAGTTGTATATGAAACCAGCATATTGTACCCCATGGTTGCATTAATGTACTATGATTTAATTTAAAAATAAATAAATAAATAAATCTTTGGCTTGACACCTGTAGCACAGTGGTTATAGCGCCAGCCATAAACACTGAGGTTGGCGGGTTTGAACCCAGCCTGGGCCAGCTAAGCAACAGTGACAACTGCAACAGAAAAATAGCCAGGCATTGTGGTGGGCACCTGTAGTCCCAGCTACTTGGGAGGCTGAGGCAAGAGAATTGCTTAAGCCCAAGAGTTTGAGGTTGCTGTGAGCTGTAATGCCACAGCACTCTACCGAAGGAGACATAATGAAACTGTCTCAAAAAAATAAATAAATAAATAAAAATCAATCTTAATTCTTGCTCAGAATGTTACTTCTACTTCCTTGTCGCTGCAGTAGAAAACTTTGACCATGAATATGTATGTTTATTTACCACTACATAAACTGTGTATCATCAGAAATTTACTGTCTTTGCAAATTAATTCACACTATCTTGGTACATTTCACTTAAGAACCTTTTGAATTTCAGATTCTCAAAGGTTAAAAACATTCACACAGAAAACAACAGAATTATATAACTTGGATCCTTCCTTTGTTATTTCATATCCTACAAAATAACAAAATAGATTACAAAGCTGTTCAGCAGAGAATATGGCTTTGTGTCTGCTTGCTCTTATGTTGGGCTTGGATAAAAAGAAGATGAAAATTTAAAAATATTATTAAGGCTTGGCGTCGGTGGCTCAAGCGGCTAAGGCACCAGCCACGTACACCTGAGCTGGCAGGTTCGAATCCAGCCCGGGCTGCCAAACAACAATGACGGCTGCAACCAAAAATTGGCCGGGCGTTGTGTCGGGCGCCTGTAGTCCCAGCTACTTGGGAGGCGGAGGCAGGAGACTCGCTTAAGCCCAGGAATTGGGTGTTGGCTGTGAGCTGTGATGCCATGGCACTCTATCCAGGGTGACAGCTTGAGGCTCTGTCTCAAAAAAATAAATAAATAAATAAAAATAAAAATATTATTGAAATAGTATCCCAACATTCAGGAAATCTAGCAAACCCTTCGAAAAGTATGTGTAAAATAGTGTCAAATGATAGAAACAGAACCAAATACGGCGTATTAAGAAATCTTTGAGTTTAAAAAATGTGAATAAAATATAAAGAAAAAAATTATCACATTTAACAGATGATTAGAGATTAAACAAAATAACTAACAGTTATATACCATAAAATAGTAATAAAAAGAACCTAAACACTGTTGTAAGCATTTTCCATAAGGTTGTTTATATAGTTAAAAGGTTTATCAATTCAAATTAGTGTTGGCGACCATCAGGCTCTTTAACCTAAAATGGCGCCGGGAGTCCTTCTCCTCCTCCCCGCAGCTCGTGCCAAAAAGCCTGGCCCGTATAGTCATTGGCCCTTCCTAAAAAGGTCACAATAAAGCCTATTGGCCGGTTTGAGCCTGGCCAGCCATGGCCTAAGATAACGTCACCCTCAACCGAACCTCCCC
>CAUYON010040544.1:0-24144 GCA_963573935.1 Arctocebus calabarensis
CTTGAGTCTATATTTATCTTTTAAGGTAAGGTGATACTCTTGAATGCAGCATATATCTGGCCTGAGTTTTTGTATCCAGTCAGCCAACCTATGCCTCTTTAGAGGACAATTTAAACCATTCACATTAATAGAAACCAATGATATATCTTGAGAAAATTTAGTGGACATTTAAAATCCTTTTGCCGTAGGCCCAGCTCCTGGGCCTCTCTCCCTCAAACCTGTGTCTCTAGCTTCCTCCCAGAGCGGGGATGGGGAGGCCTTGGTGGCTGCACTCCCTGCTACTGCAGCTTCTGCTTCTTCAGTGCTCGATAGGCCTGCACGGCCTGCTCTCTCTCCACCTCCACAATCCCTTGTCAGGCCAGGGAGGTTGTTGGAGGCTGGGGTGCACCACCGGGGCTCACGAGCATCCTCAGCATCAGCAATCTCTTGTCAGGCTGCTCCCTGTCTATGCTCCTCCTGGGCTTGGCAATCTGCTCTGGAGGCTGTAGGGCAACTTCATCAAGCTTCACCGTGTCTCGGAGCAGCTCCTGCTCCAGCCTTTCTGCTGCCTTTTCTTCTTTTCTCTGCCGTTTCTTATCCAGTCACCGCTTCTGGAACACTTTCTTCCATTTAGACTTCTCCTTCTTGGGAACTACCTGTGCCTCTGCCTGCCACTGGCCTGGTTCTTGCTGAGGAACAGTATGTGCTGGACTTCTTGGTCCATGCGCTGGATGTAGGCCCTGTCAGATTCCAACTTCCTCTGCTTGAACTTAGGGATGGTGATATCTGGCTCTACTCCCTTAGCTTCCTCCTCCAGTATGCTTCTGAAGGCCACCTGGGCCTCTTTCTTTCTCTTCTTGTTACTAATAGGATTTTTCATCTCCTGGCGGCTCCTCATAATCTCCCGGAGGCGGAAAGGGATTTCCTGTTCGTCTTGGTTCTTGGGCTTGCAATTCACTTTCTTCTTGTCTTTGCTGCGCTGCCCTGGCCGTGAGGCCAAGCTCTGCTTCCCCCGCATTCCTGCTGCTGCCACTGTTACACCTGAGGTCTCCGGGAGCTCCTGGGCCCCACCGTCCCAGCAGGCGCCCCCTTTGCCATACCACCTTCCCGCCATCTCCAAACCCTGTGCTCTAATGGTCAATGTTTTAAGAAAATATTTGCTGAAGTTATTCTTATATGGCAAACTTCCTATGCTGTCTATACCAAATTGTGTATTTCCTTACATTCTGCAAATACATATGATCAATTAACGTCCTAATTTAAGAGAAAAAAACAAAAATTGGAAGCTCAGAAAAAATATGTAATAAACTCTTTTTTACAAATACAGTGAATCACTATTTAAATATTGATTTGACTTCTAAATAACACTCTATCCAAATGCTGGTGAAAATTCTCCAGATTCTTTTGCCTTAAAGAAGGATTCCATTTTAAATATTTAATGCATAATCTTAACATGGCTTAATGAGCTGAGACTTGTCTTCATAACCACATTTTTGATCACTTTTTAGACAAGAAATGGAAGGCTTCTAATATGAGTTAAGAGCATACTAAGTGTCAGAAACACTACGAGTTAGGCTGTACTTATTGATCCATCCACTATAAAATAGATATTCATAAACAAATTCTACAGATAATGAAATAGAGAAACAGAGGTGAGAAGAAACTTTCTCCATGTGGAAATAACATTAGAATTAATTTGTACAAATTAATATTTAATTTGTTTTCAGTTTGCATGAGTTCCTAAATTTTACAAAATCTGTCCTTTTCAAGTGTTTAACTGTTAGTTATGTATAATGAATTCTTATTTGGGACACTTTCGGATCCCCATGTGAACCAAAATTGAAAAGATGTGCACTAATGCCATGCATTTTCCTCAAAAAAATTTACCTACAGTGAACATTCATTTTATGTTCATGTCAATCAAACTTGATTTTCACAGTCTCATGATAAAATCAATTTAGATGATACTCATTATTAAAGATTGGAGGATTTAAAATAATCAGTGTCTAAAGGAAATGGTAAATATTATAAAATTGTCTCACATCAATGGAGGAAAACGAAAATTCAAAAAAGAGATCAATGGTCTCCAAAGGAATAGGATTCGGAGAACCTTTTATTTGGAATTAATTCCTTAACATACCGCAGTAGGGTACACTGAAATCTATCTCTATATTATACTTTCACCAGACACAACTGAGTTTTTGATGTAAGCTTGGATATTAGAGAGGCAGATGTGAGAGACTGGGAGTTGGGGGTTAGTTTCCATCATTATTTTTTCCTCTTTCTTCACTCAGGTCACAATTCAGCCCACTGCAACTTGATTTATCTTTTGACCACTGAAACTGCCCTAACTAAAGCCAGGAGCTTTCTCACTGCCAACTCCTTTATTTACTTTTTCATCAAATATATTTGATAATATGTTCAGGTAAGGCATTGCTAAATAATGTTGATGATAATAATACCACTCATGATAATATTAATATTCATGAGTCAAAATCTTTAGAAATACACTCAAAGAAAACAAATTTAGTTTTGTGTAAACTACTGCAAAAAGAAATTAGCACAAAGAAATTTATATAATGTTCAGGGTTGTCTTGGATGGTTTAAGAAGAAATTAAGAAATTGTAGCTCTAAATTTGATCTCAGTAAGAAATGAAAAAGGGGAAATGGTAATACATACCACTGAGGTACAAAAGAGAATAACTGATCACTACAAAAAACTCTATGCCCAGAAATTTGAAAATAGACCAATACCTAGAATCATACAACCCCCCTAAACTCAATCAGAAAGAATTAGAAATTTTGAACTGACCAAGCACCTAAATTACACCATCAATATAAAATCTTCCCAAAAAGGAAAGTCCTGGATTAGATGCTTTCACACCAGAATTCTAATAAACCTTCAAATAGCTCAACCTATATTGCAGAACCTATTCCAAAACATAGAGAAAGAAGTAATATTCCCCAGCACATTCTATGAAGCAAACATCACCTCAATACCAAAACCAGGAAAGACCTCAACAAAAAAGGAAAACTACAGACCAATATCACCAGTGAATATCGACACAAACATATTCATCAAAACATTAGCAAACAGAATACAACTAAACATTAAATTTTTTTGTTTGTTTTAATTCATGATCAGGTGGGCTGTTCCCCACAGATGCAAGATTGATTCAACATATATAAATACACAAATATAATTCACCTCATAAACAGTAGCATTTTAATTTTTAAACACACCTTAAAAATATGGAAATATAAGTACTGACTATACTAACTAGATTTTTAATGAATGTTTTGAAAGAGCATCTAAGACTTTAACTGAATGCCAAATTGTGGTCACAATTATTCATAGCAAAAAAACCTTTGGAAAATACTTTGGGGAAGCCTAAGAATACATT
Organism: Arctocebus calabarensis; assembly: GCA_963573935.1. NCBI lineage: Eukaryota > Metazoa > Chordata > Mammalia > Primates > Lorisidae > Arctocebus > Arctocebus calabarensis. The sequence goes on from CAUYON010040544.1 coordinate 3,384, forward strand.
TCATTTTTTATTGTCTTGCTAGTAAAATTGAATTGTACACACATACAAAGCAGCAAAGAATAATCTAAAGTCATTATACTCATTCCAAGCATATAATTTAAAACTTATTTATTAAAAAAAGAAAGAATAAAAATCTGAAAAAAAAATTATAAAAAAAAGAAAGAATAAAAAATAAAAGCATTGCCTAATGTCAAAAAAAAGTATTTTTTAAATTTTAAATGCTATGTGATCAATTTCTACTAACTTTTAAAACTGTGTGATATGTTAGGATAGTTCTATTTCTCCCTTTTCAATAATCTTTACATATTTTTTTATCTTTACATATTTTTGATCATAGCTCTCATTTTGATCTATTTCTCTTCATTAAAACCTTTCTGACCTACTAAAAAAATTGCAACTCTATAATTTCAAAGCCAGTAGGTTCAAGGAAAAGAATTATGTCATATGCCTATTCTAAAAAGTGATTTTACATGTCAAATGGTGCTTTAAGATATAGAAGTAAAGCACATAATCTTATTTATGTAAATAAATGTATAATGTGTAAATTGTACATTGCTTGATTATATTTCTGATTTATTTAACTATTTAGATATATCTATGTATATAATTACTATATCTATGCATATATTTAGCTATATCTATGTAGATACATAAGTACAGACATGTTAATCCATAAACTTATTCACGTTGAAGAGATAATTTATTGCCACTTTGGTTGAACTCATTTCCTGAACATGAAGAATCTATTTTAATTTTTACTGTGTTAATGCATTTATTTATTTTGACAATGCAAAATTTTTATTTAGTCCCCTGAGTTTTTCTATTATGTTTGTACTGCCTGCCCATATTTATTTCCCATGTTTCATTATTCTATACCCTACGCTTTATCATCCTGACTTTTGCTTAGATTGCCAGTCTACGCTGACGTCTTTAAAATCTGAAGACTCACCTAACACCTAATTATTCAAGAACAAAGACCTCTGATGTAGTATTTCTATTCTTCCATTGATTTCACTTCTGCATGAAAGCTGTGTTTCTGTTTGGAGAAAAATAAGTAAATGCGCAGTTGTGATTAACAAATGAAATATGGAAAAAGCCATTACTGAAAATGCTGAAAATTTGATTTCATATTATAAATATTATTTGTGTTTCAACACTGGACTTGAATAATTTCATAATAAAATCAGACTTTCAGTATAAATCCATCATAGGCATAGCAAGGCCAGGGATACTTCTAGTTCTCACACTTCCATCCACTAACCAAGACAGATTTAGAAATCCTCCACTAATATCTATCATAATGTACATATATATATGTAAAAGGATAGATACTGGTAGTGTATCATTACATTAGCAGAAGTGTCTATAGCATATCATTGAATACATATAAATGTTTGTGTTTTATAGTTCAATGTGTGGCAATGTATGCAGCCTAGAGTTAATATGTAGGATTATGGAATTTATTGTTAGAAACCTTCCATAGTGTTTGCTTTAAGCTCAGCTCTGTTTTAAGAACTTTATATATATTTGAAATTTTTATTCTGGGAAAATCTCTATGAGGTAGGTATTTCTTAGCATACTTGTATGAAAATTGAAGAAACTTACCATTAGGTAGGTTAAAATAGATTGAGCAAGGTGTCTCAGTAAGTGAATCACAGTGCTGAGATTTAATCAAATCCCGTGGGGATTTGAGTCAAGCATTTGTCCTCTCAAACATCATGCTATATCGTGACAAATTCACAAAATATTTGATTTCGCTGACCAAAAGAGGAAGCATCTTAGATATAAATAACAGTGAACTATATTCACTGTTCCTAATGAACTTTAAGATTAAAACGAATAAAGATAATTGTTGAATAAGTTGTTAGTGAATCAATTGCATTGCTATCAATGATATGTTACAACTCAGTTGCCACTTCCCTTTCACTGAAAAACTCAGAAAAACATAAGAGGTCATTGCCAAACAACAGGTATGTAATATAACTACAAAGTGTGGTGAATTTTTTTCTAGTATTAACCATGGGAAAAGTCACTGCTGAGCTTTAATGGCAGTTTCTTTTTTGTATTCTTAAAACGAAGATAAATGAGATAGAAGTCAATCTCCCTTTTACCCCTAGTTGAAATGCTGAGATCAGCTGACCTATTTGCTATATAATCATAAAGCAGAGATGAAAACTCTAATGGAATAACAGATCTTGAAGAGAGGCTTATGACTCTACTTCAAAAGATTATTTTCTAGACTAGACATCACTGCACAATATGAACCAAAATAATGCTTTGTGTCCTTCCATCCACTGAAAACCCATCTTATTTCGTTCCTCCAGGCTCCGTTGTAAAGGATGGTGCAGTCCTGCATTCCAGCCTGCCTGCGAGGTCATAAAAGCACTGCAGACAAATCTTAGCAATCTTTCATTCTTGAATTTTATGCCTTTGTTCTTAGCCCTCCACAGGAAACAGATTTTCAAACACATTTCATTGACTCTTTAATTTTCTTGCTTTGACTTAAAATCCACTTTACAGCCTCATAATTCTTTCAGTTTGTACTATCAGAACAGGTGTCATCAATCTCGTAGACCTCTTTAAATCATTTATGAAATCAGAAAGGGCAGGTGGGTCCCCTCTCAGCCATGTATGAGCCATTATAAGGTAGTGTTTCCACAGTGGGCCTTTATCCTACCCTGTCATCTTCAGTTGTAAGCTCTTTTGTTTGGACTTTCACAATCGGTAGTAATGATGAGTGCTTTTAAAAAAAAAATGGAATATATCACAAGTTGAAAGCCATATATAAGTACTTATGTAAGTGTGTATTTTTAACATCAAAAATAATTCAGAAAATACTTGAATTTGTATTATAAACATTATTAAAAGTTTAAGGGAAGCTGCGATCTTACTCTCACACTGATTCCTTATTTAAAATCAAGGTAACAATCTTGAGAGTGATGGTGAGAAGGCTTTTTTTACTTCTAAAATCCTCTCAGGATCTAACAATTACATTTCTCTTCATGTTTGCTTTTCCTAATTTTCACCATACTGATGCCGTGCAGCTCATCTGAGTCAGTATTCCCGCTCTAATATTAATTAGTGATGATGGTACTGAGAAAATTACTTGACTTTTTTGGGAGTTTATTTCCTTTTCTCTTATAAAAGGCAACCCTACTAACCTCGTTGGATTTTTACAAAAATAAAATTAATTAAAACACTTACAATATTTAGTAGAGTATTTAGCATATATTACATTCATTATCTATATAATAATACATGCTACTGTTACTGCTTTCGACATTGAAATATCTGAAATAGCTTCAATCAACAGCTAGTCCAATCTCTTAGGCAAATAAATACAATCAAATAAAAGATTCCTGAATTTTTAATTATTGCAATCATATTTCTTTTTATTTGGTTATCTGAGTTTCTGCTCTGTGACTGCCATAGAAATAAAAAGAGAATGATATCTCCTTTTGGAAACAGGACTATTAAAGATAGTCATTAATAAATATAAATACACAACTCATAAGTGTAGACATTTCCAATATAAAAGAATTAATGCATGTAAAAACCAATGATAGTCATAAATTTTATAGATAATCTGGAAAAGTTTTTTCTCATTTTTAAATATGACAACTGGGAGTTTACTGTCATTAAATTATGTATATTGTATGAAAAGTCTCAAGAACTTAAGTATACTATCATTCTTTAGTGAATGGAAATATTATAGGTTAGAGTCACAGTTGACTTATCCACATAAATAAAATGTCTAAGTACAGAACTCCCCTTGAGATACTAGAAAGGTAATTTTCTTATTGAAAACACTTTTTTTTTTTTAGTTTGGCACTATGAGACCATACCCTATTCTTTGGATATTTACGGACATGTTAAGTAGATATTATCAAATATTGGAAAATAAAAGAAAAATTAGAAATTTGTGTATTCTCCTTTTTATTTGGAAGCTACAAAATCATGATGAAAAATCCTTTTCACACAATATCAATTACCAGAAGGGGGAAGAACAGTAAAATAAAAACAAACAAAAAACATTCATTTTAGGAGTGTCTGAAGAACTTGATTTCAGCAGAATCCATTTACAATCTTCAAAGTGACACTGACTCCATTAGAGGCCAAGTGTAAGTAAACAATCAAGCTTAACAGAAGTGCTTAAAGAGCCATAAATCAGGAAGAGGTTGAAAGTGAGGGGATTATTAAGGTTAACTGCTGTAAGATAGGAGGTGAGGGGCCTTGACAGAGCAACAAGATAGTTATCACGGCTTTAAGGTAAAAATCATTACTTTAGAAGGGGAATTTAATTCGTTCCTAAATAAAAGAAGATTGATTTTCGTTTTCATTTTGTAGGTTTTATTTTCCTATTGAAATTCCAAGCTGAGGATTGAGGTTGTTGGGGAGGATAAAAATACTGAAGCACTGGGGGGAAAAAAATCCTTGTTAAGAGAAATTCATAAGTAAGTGTTTATTTTGTGACCATTAAGATTTGAAAAATACAAGTCCCCAAGCAATCTGCAACCTGTTTTCATTTAATTTACATCAAAATTAAGTTTGGGACACTAAAAAATTTCATGAGAAATGGGAGAAAATAATAACACAGAGATAAGCCCGGGGGGAATGCCGAAGTTTTGCACATGATTTTACCTGAGCATAGTTATTTTGCTAATGTAACTAATTGCTAATAATACCAAAATGATAGTAATAAGATATTCAGGTATGTTTTTATATCTATCTCTTAAAAAACAAAACAAACAACAACACACACAAAAAAACAACTAGAAGGTGATTTTCAAGGTGGGAAGCAAGATTCAAATAGTTCTTTTCTAATTAAGTTGGAGCAGTTTTTCAATTGCCTTTGGTAGAATCTCATCTTCAGAGTGTAATGAAGCTAAATTGACAGAAAAACACATACACAGAAAATATATAAATACAGTGAATAAATACTGAGTCAGCAAAGCCTACTAAGCACTGCTTTTTTCACCCCACCTCTGGTTTTAAAAGTGAATATTGTAACTAGCCTAGGGTTTTACTAGTTTCTCTATTTCCTAAATTTTACAATAAAAATAATGTCCTTTGCGTAAGGGCTTTGGGCTGTGATGAAGTAGATGTTATGTTAGGCATTGAAACTATAAATATGAATTAAACTACTTTAAGAAATTCACTGTTTACAAATGTAAAAAAAATGAATTTTTTTACTAAAGAATGAGTGTTATAACAGAGGTGAGATACTTGGACTATCCTTTAAAAATTGACATTAATTAATGACATAATTTCTCTTGATTTCTTTACTACTACCACCATGGTCAAAAGTTTAATCATATAGCGAATAATTGAATAATTCAGTTCAATGGAAGTCAGGGGCTTTAAGAAACTTACTCACCTGTTTCAAACTAGCATATTGTAGAAGAAAAAATCTTTTAACTATCAAAATTGAATTAGTATTCCTTGATACTGCTATGTGATGTCAGTGCCTCCAACCCCAACCATCTACCATGTAGAATGTGTTTAACTGAGATTCACATTCATCTAAAGAGGATCATGACACAATAGAAGTCTGGCCATTGCAATAGCAATCCACATCACTTCAGTCACCAAACATCATATGATTTCTTCAAATTAAATTCCAAAATATCAGAGCTTTGCATTTCTTACCAAGTTGAACTTTGTTCATGTACTTCAATCAGGACTGCATCCTGAGGGGGGTGAAATGCAGAGTTTCACAGTCTACACAAATAAGCAAAAACACACCCTCACAAAATCAGCATGTGGCACGTGGCCCATGACCCACGGGTTAGACACCTATCCTATCACCATACTCTACCTTGCACATCTTTTGTACCATTGCTCCGATTTTATTTCTGATCTTATAAAAATGCTCTCCAAAATTCCTGCGTTATGAACAATAATTTTCCTAACTCCTCAGGCTCTTCATTTTTGTTCTTACGTAAAAAATGGCTTGTTGGTGAGGAAATTTCTTTCCATGAAGTCCTTTCAAGTCTTGTATTCAATGAACACCAAAATTGTGACCTACATTTCCTCTACTTCAATGATTCCGAGCTATCTCACTTCCTTACAAGTGGGGAGTGATTAAATGCTGGTACTTGGAGACTTAGCCCATTTTACTAAAAAATGCCTTCTCTTCACCTTTGTTTTAAACTCTTGTCACTTTTTCTAACACAATAAATCATTGGAACTTAATGTATAGTCTTTATTTTCATACCATGTCAGTTGTTATACTGACCCAACAATTCCTTCTTGATGATCTTCAAATATCTTCTTTACATTTCATATTAACCACCAATGCCCCTTCCTCCTTATTTTGTAAGTTGAAATAAGAAATTCGAATTCCTATGCTTTAGTTATCCAACTGTGCTGTTTTGATTCTATTACTAATTATCTAATGTCAGAATTCCTTTTTCTTCATTCCTAACAAATACTTCATTTCCTTTCACTTATAGCTCAAGTTTCATATTCCAATGCTTGCTCAATCTCTTGTCAATATTCTCAACTAATTTTTTTAATACCCTTCCATTCTATCCACATGGCAAACCCACTCATCTGTGGATCTGGCTGCATCTTCTTTTCCTTCCTCTAGGTTTCCATGGAAACCAACCTCAAGTTGGCCCCTGGTGATGCACAGCTCTTGATGTGTAGTCTGCTCCCACAATGTGCCAGTGCTGCTCTGTGTGAGATATAGAGTGTGCCAAAAGTGATGGCACGTGACTTGAAATGAATGTTTTGGCACGTGACTTGAAAATTAGGTTATATAAAGCATTGCAACTTCTCCTCCTCTCTCTCAACTTGCAGTGGGGAAAGCCATGCTGTGAACAGCCATGTGCAAATGTCTTCCTGGGTAAGCTGCACTAAGCCTCCAGTAAACAGCCCACAGGATGTGTGGAAGTGAATCCTTCAGTCCTCACCAACTTCAGAAACTAAAATTTGACTGCAACTTCATGAGACATGCTGAGCAAGAACCAAAAAGCTAAGCTGCTCATAGATGCTTTTTTTCTTTTCTCACAGGTTGCAGATTCTTGATTCCATAATAATAGTTTGAGATTTTAAACTGCTAAGTACTGGTGTAATTTGTTACATAGAAACAGGTAACTAACACAGCTGCTGAGACCTGCAGGGGAAAGTAAGACAACTGTGAAGACTGGCGTTAAAAATCTGTGTCAAGTTAGTCTTTCAGGGCTGCATTCTCTGAACTAGCTAACCAGTCTCCAGTGTATCTTCCTAAATTTCTTCCTCATCAAACCTCTAAAATCAACCTCCTCCCTCTAAGAAAACATTCTATTATCTTGTGTATCTCAATGATATGTATAAAATGAAATGTAAAATAATTATTAAAGGTTTTTTTCAGCTTTCTGGCATAAAACCAATTTATGCATCATATAATATGTGCTACATGTATCCACACATCTAACCATCTTTCAGCCTTTCCTTCCAGTCACACTGAGTTATGCCTACCTTATGCCCCTCAGCCTCACATAAGTCCAATTTCTTCTGCAGTTAACTCCTCAAAGTTGAACTTGTAACTGAAACTCTGTGTAGTATTAAATAACTCCCCCATTTTCCCTCACTCAGTCCCTAATAACCACCATTTACTTTCTTTTTCTATGAATCTGACCACTTAAGATGTCTTCCTAAGTGGAATCATACAGTATGTGCCTTTTTGTGGTGGTGTTATTACTTTACTTAGCATAATTTCCTCACATTTTATTCATGCTATATAACATGACGAATTTTTTTTCAAAGCTGAATATTATTTCTTTGCATGTCTCTAGCCCAATTTGTTTATTTCTTTTAGTGTCATGACTGAAATCTGAATAAAGTCTATAAAATGTAAGTGTAACGTTATATAATCATGCCACCATCCCAGCAGTAGCATTTTTTGATGTTTGATAATACTCAATAGAATCGTTATGGGATTTGTTAGTAATTTGACCTGTGCCACCTTCTAACAGCTTCCCAGGGCCTGGAAGTTGCAATCTTGGGGCCACATGTGGCCTCTTTCCTGGACCCTTCCTGCAGCACTTTGACTGAATCCAAACTTTACAGAACAAATCTTTTTAATAAAGGGTTTTATTTTTTATTTTTTTTATTTCTTTACTATTTTGTTGTTGTTGTTATTGTTGTTGAGGCAGATTCCCACCCTATGCCCTGAGCAGAGTGCAATGGCTTCCTGGCTCACTGCAACCTCAGACTCAGGTTGTGGGCATCCCGCTGCCTCAGCCTCCAACAGCCGCTGGGATTACAGACGCTCAGCATGGCACCTGGCTGGGTTTTTCCATTTATTTAGGAGTCAGGGTTTCACCATCACTCAGGTTTTTGTTCTGTGAAGTTGGATTCAATCAAGAGGCTGCCCTTGGGGATCGGGAGGACCACAAATGGCCTTGAGGCCTATTTCATTTGTAATAAACTTTCCTTAGTTTATCAAACTTATTAAAATTTTTCTCATGTGGTTTCATGCTTTCCTACCACATTGTGTGTCTTACTAGGTCACATACTATACAAGTATAGCAATAGCACTTATATTTTCCATTATCCTATTCCCAGAGCTAACAAAATATCTGCTTATTGAATGATTAATGAGTAATTTGAATATTTAATGAATTAAATAATAAATAAGGATTCAACCTAGCCAGTCATTTTTGATATACTGTATTTAAAATATAGTCAAATAAATGTGCTAATCTATTAAGACTAAGATATTAGGAATGAATTTCTAAGATATAATCGAGGATATGGTTCAACTATGTTAGAGGCAAATGTCTGTAAGTAAAAAGGAGCTCAAATCTCCAGAACTTTCCACTTCACAAGCATTGAATTTGATTGAGAATTTGTCAGTAATACCAGATTGAAATGACGCATTAACAAATCATCGAAGTCTAGCTCCAACTCCCTGGCTCCAGGTTTTCAGGACAAATATTTTCTTGGAAGATGAATACAAATAGTATTGGAACTCAAAAGCAACTGCAAATTCTTTTTTATCAGGCTCTGGCTTGAGAAACCCACTTCATGATTGAGTCTTTGATAGTTTTCACTAAATCCAAGTATATGTTTTCACACAATATCAGATACTTTTGAGTACTTTTAACTTTCAGTCAGCCTTACTGACCTTTTGGGAAATTAAATTTGTCCTAAAGCCAATCTCCATAGATGAAATGCCCTGATAGTTGGCCTGATAACTTTGACATTGACAGTGACTAACAGCCTATGTTCTGGGATCTTCCTATATCCTCTGTACATAATAACCCCTTACAGTGGTGTGCCCATGCCTGCCACATCATTCACTTACATCTTTACTCCTTTACCTGTATAAAGGTTTCCTTATTTATTCAACAAGTCTTTATTGAGCGCTTACCAAGAAAAAAGGCACAAATATAAAACTATAACTGTGACAAGTGCCGTGAACGAGGATCATATGAAGTACAGTGAACTTTATAAGCATCAGTTTCAGCACCAGGTAGTCTGTGTTATAATTAAATTGTCTCTTCTAAGTCTTTGCTGGATGTGGTAAGGTCTCCAAGGAAAGAACTTGTATACATCTACAAATAACTTAGAGCTAACCAAACTAATTTCACTGAAGTTTGTAAAGGTTCCATCCGAATATCTTGATAAATAGGAATCATGCCCAAAGATGGATTTGTCTATTAGAAAAAGTAGACTTCTTTCTTTAAAGTACCATCTATGGGCACAGTGGGTAGAAAATAAGTAAACCTTAGAGAGCATGGGGCTTCATGGAAAAGGATATTGGGATAAAACGAGCACCCAGGTTTTCATATTAATTCCGAGCTGTGTGGACCACCTCTTTGGTTGCTGGAAGAAGCAGAACCCACCTATTCTCCACACACATTCTGTTTCTAGAATGCCCAATGTGTTCACCCCAAGCTCTAGTCTGCCTACAGTCTTGAAAACTCCAGGGTCTGACAAAGGAGCAGTAGAAGGGAGTGGGCTATCAACTGACACCACAGCAAGCTTGATTAATTTTTAACATTCCTTAGTCAAACATGGATCTTGCAGAGTGGACCAAAATAAGTAAATAAATAAAACCAGAGAAACCTAGGAGGGAGCCTACACAGGTCCTCTGCATTAATAAAGTACCAGCCATATTCCCCTGCAGAGGAACCTAGGGTGTCTTAATAAATGAATAGAAATCCATCTACAACTAATTCAAGTTCTGTAATTAGAAATTTAGCAGAATTGCCTTCTCAAGGAATTCAAAGTTAGTCCTACTGCAAAATCAGCAACATACTGTCTACTTAAGAGAGACATGCACAGTATGTCTAAGACTATGAGAGGTAGTAATATGGAGACATCCACAGAGAGAGAGCAGAGGTGGACATCAGCAGATCACTGCTATTAGGAAATCTGTACCCTGGAAGCAGAAAGCTCCAGTTAGGACCCGAAATCAGAGAAGTATTACCCTTATAGGGACAATTCAAGCTTTCTTTACTGCATTCAAAATAAATAATATAGCCGGGCATGGCTGTATTACATGGCTCACTCTGGTAATCCCAGCACTCTAGGAGGTTGAGGTAGATAGATTTTTTGAGCTCAGGAGTTCAAGACCAGTCTGAACAAGAGTGACACTCTGTGTCTAAAAAAATTAATGAGGCATTGTGGTGCATGCTGGTAGTCCCAGTTACTTTGGAGGCTGAGAAACAAGGGGATCACTTAAGCCCAAGAGTTCAAGGTTGCTGTGAGGTATGATGCCATGGCACTCAACCTCAGAATGACAGAGTGAGACACTGTCTCGAAAGAAAGAAAGAAAGAAAGAAAGAAAGAAAGAAAGAAAGAAAGAAAGAAAGAAAGAAAGAAAGAAAGAAAGAAAGAAAGAAAGAATATAAAAGAAAACCATATAGTCACATAAACTATTTTCTACCTTCTGCATGATTACCACATTCCCCAGACTAGCGGTGGCCTTCTGGTGGGTTCTGTGATGTCAGCTCTGCTGCCCTTCAGATTCCCACATCCTTTCATCCAGGGCCCCATTCCATACCTTTGTTTATGAAGCCAGTACAAGTGTTCCACCTGGCCTCAACTCCAAAGGCTATGGGTTGGGCGCTAAGTCTAGGACTCAAATGCTTCAGGGGAAGGAGATAGAATAGATCAATATTTTAGGCCAGTGAAATAGAAAGTTCATCTTGATCTGCATAGGCCAATATTTTCAACAGCCACATGTGCCTACTTGCATTTTCATTACGCAAAGTCTATAGAATGTAAAATCTAGGTATTCAGTCTAAAATTAAGTGCATTTAAGTGCTCATTAGCACATACAGCTGGTGGCTACTTATTGGGTAGCCCAGTTTAATAGGGCATTAGTATTATCACTGAAATTCCCATTAGACAGCACCAATCTGGACTTAGCAATTTCATTCTTAGTTATTGACCCTAGTGAGATCCTCATACCTGCATTCTAAGAATAACTCTGAATATATTTTTATAGTAAAAGCATTAGTAATAGTAAAACACCCGAAACAGTGCAAATATCTATCTAGAGGAGAATTTATAAATTGAATTGTTTAGGTTACTATACAACATTAGAGGTGAAGAGCAGATATATATGTTATTGTGGATGAATGCATGCATTATATATTGCTAAATAATTTTAAGCTATAGAACAATACTTATAGCTGTCTCTTAGTTATTTTTAACTGGCATGACAACTAAACCAAATGGTATATTATTTAAGGTAAATATTTGAAAAAATTTTAAAGAAAAACAAGGGGATTATAAACACAAAATTCAGAACAGTGATTTCTTCTCGGGTACATGCAGAGAGATGTGGTCTGGGTTGGCAACAGGACCATCAGCATTTTGGGCAATTACACTCAGTCTTAAGCAACTGGGTAACTGGGTATGATGGTGTCTATTATTGTTTTTTTCTTTCATATGTTAACATCTTCAAAGTTAACATTAGTCTTACAATCATCGTTAAACAGATGGCAATTATGATAGTTTTTTTTTGCCTTAGAAATGCCTCACCCAAAATAATTTTCTATGTTCTCCTTTTTATGTACATGTAAAAATGATATAAATCAAGAAATTTTCTAAAGCTAAAGATTTAATATGTATAAAAAATTCTAAGTGACAAGAAAATACAAAGCAAAGGTAAAAACCAAAATGATTGAGTTGTAATAATTAGCATTATCTCTTAGGAAATAAAAGTATTGCTACTATCATCCAGAAAAAAATTAATATTCCAATTCATGAAAATCATCACTTATACTCTGATCCCATTATATTATCTACATTTAAGATAGTCTTTTAAAGAATAGATAAGTTAATCCTTAGCATAATGGAGTTAAAGTGATCTTTTAATAATCGCTTACAAAGTATGAAAAAAATTAAAACGATCAGGAAAGCACAATAGAAGTTTCATGCCGTTTCACAGTAGATTAAAATGCCCTAGAAGTTACCAGATAAGTAAAAAATACTTATTACAAAGAAAATCATATTGTTCACATTCTTATAAGAAGAGACCAATAGCTTTTATGACAGGAGTTCTGGGTGTCGGGTGCTCATTACAGCACAGCTGATGTGTCTCACGATTGCTTTTCTTTTTGAAGAATCCATGTTTCTCATCATAGTTACATCCCTCAAAAGGGAAATTTTATCTTTTCCTTAGAAGTCTGCTTCTTGCCTCGTACAATATGCTGTTTATAAAAGCTAATGATGTCTAGGAGCAAACTTCCCAGACCTAGTATAATAACGTTTATGGACAATATATAAAATATTCCTGATAGTGTAGTGTTCTGTCATCCCTTGGGGAGAGATTTGCAAATTTTACTTTCTTAGACACACATCGCACAGTCCTCCCTAATCGGGGCTGAGGATTCAATAAATTCATGTAGGAGGATGCAAACAAGTCAGCCTCAGCATGGTGGAGATGAGGTCTAAAATGAATGACAAAACTCAAACTCACTATTTCTCATTTGAAAATAATGACATGTAAAAGAATGGGAGACTCATTTATTAGCATATCACAACAAGGACTAAAAATGATAGAAAATGGGTTTTCCGTTTGCTAGTGTGCTGTCCACTAAAGCCAAATGCTAGTTCCCCAGAAGCTTGATTACTACCCTTGTCTTTCCTGACCAATTTTTTATCCCAAATAGTCTTGCTATTTCCTCCTCCTCCTAAACTCTGGAAGATGATGTCTTTGGCTGATTTTTAAATGCTAAAAGGTTAATATCCACATCACTTTAAGGATGAACCCTTGGTAGGACTGAGGATGCACCTCCATGGCCAGAGGTAAATACTTCCATTCACACTGTTAACGGAGATAATTTTTGGGTTTTGAATGCTGTTTGTTTATTGATTGTGGGAAGCATAGAGAATCCAGGGAGAGAGAAAGGTGATAAGCATTCATACAAGAGCCAACAATTCCTTATCATAAGTGAAGAAGTGGTTAGGGGTTCTGGTCATTAGATATTCTGAAATCAACACCCTTGCAAAAGAGAATGAATGGTCAGGAGCAAAGAATTCCTGAATAAGGTGAATCTGATTTCTCTTGGGATTAAAGATTTATTGGAGGTAACCATTCTCATTCCTCTGGACAGGACAGAGAAGTTGGTTAATAAAACGAAGCTGTTGTATAAAGGTATAGGGTTGCCCCACAAGGACGAGGGACAGAACTGGGTGTAACTTCCTGGGTTTCGAGATTTGATCCCAGCAGGGAAAGGCAATCCTGAAAATCAAAGACAATTTATATGTTTCAGAAGAACAGGCGAGGGAGACCTACGTCTGACCACTTCACAACTCCTGGACACACAGCACTCGGAAGTGTCCCTGAGGAGGGGCAGGAGGCCGGGAACTTTGAAACCTAAAGCAACTTGAATTCGAAAAGTCTTTGAATTTGATTTTGTTTTTCTAGAAATGACCAAATTAAGTTTTTGAAAGTAGGTTGAAATCGAAATCTGAGATAAATATGAAGTTCAGATATAAACAAAACTGACAGCAGTGTATCGTACAGTGACTCCCATTTGATCCACAAGTTACTCTATTTCAGAATGTGTGTGGAATTTCTGGTTATCTTACTGCCATTGGCTTACAGTAAAATAAGCCTCCTAAATATTCTTGGGATGATATTTAACATGAACTTCTACATATGTTTGTACATTTAAAAAAACATCGTATTAGTTTAGATGGCCCCACCACTACCACCATTATAATGAACAAACAAAAAACTCCTACGTGAAGGGTGGTGGATAGCATATGAGAGTTAGAATTCAACCAACTTGGGTTTGAATCCTAATTGGTTATTTTAATAAGAAAATATGTGCAAACTGTCTTGTCCAGGGAGTTTATAAAACATATTTTCTCCATTCCATCCTCCATGCCATAATGATTTATTATTCTACCTGTAGGATATTCAAAAGTGTTGATTCTAATGGTGTTATCCATTTCTGAAATCTGGAAATGTGTATGTGTAGATTTAAAAGGCGTTTTAATTATTTACTCCTTATCTATTCCCTCAATCTCCCTTGAAGATACAATTATAGAATTGTTCCAGGGCAGCCTCTGCTTAATACTCACATTCGTGATCTCCCTTAAAGCAAAGACTACCCACAGGCTACAGGGCAGCCTAATTAGTGGACGACTAGTGGGGGTTTTGATAAAGCTTTTGCCTTGGAGATTAAGGAAGATGACATAGTTCCCTTTCTGTCCACTATTCCCTGTAGTGATGACTATCTGAAGCTGCAGCCGCCTTTTTTTGACCATGAAGAAAATGACAAGAAAACATTTTCATGAAAAGAGTAGAAAGTAGCACCCGTAGCTCAGTGGGTAGGGCTCCAGTCACATACACCCAGGCTGGTGGGTTCAAGCCCAGCTCGGGCCTACTAAACAATAATGACAACTACAACAACAACAACAAAAATGAGCCAGGCATTGTGGCAGGTACCTGTAGTTCCAGGTACTTGGGAGTCTGAGGCAAGAGAATCGCTTAAGCCCAAGAGTTTGAGGTTGCTGTGAGCTGTGATGCCATGCACATTATGGAGGGCAACAGTGAGATGCTGTCTCAAAAAAAAAAAAAAGAAAGAAAGAAAGAGAGAGAGAGAGAAAGAAAGAAAGAAAGAAAAGAGTAGAAGAGTAAGTAGAACCCATTTGTAGTTGACCAACTGCCTAAAATCCAAATTTTCTATACAAGAAAAATATATTTCTCTTATTTAAGTCACAATAAATGTTTTATTTTTATAGTGGAGGAGGATCTAGACTGAATCTTATCCTAAGTAACGAATGTTGATACGAATCAGTATACGAATAATAATACAGCTCTACAGCATGCCTGTAAAGTTTCTGAGATTGATGTGAATTTATTATTTCATACTTCCTATGTACAGCTGTTAAATGAATTATAAATAAGGGTAACTGAAGCACACAATTGTTAGATAGTATCATAAGACAGTCATATAACATTGTCATTTAAAATGACTTGAACATATTTAATCAGGTAATAATAAAAGTATATAAAATTAAATTAGACCAAAGTTTTAAAAGAAATAAGTAGATCCTCCTGTTAAGATGCTACTATAAAAAAAAAAAACTGTTTTAAGGCTAACATGTGTTAATGAAGATATGGAAAAGTTGGAACCTTTGTGCACTGGTGGCAGAAATGTAAAATGGTGTTGCCTCTGTGGAAAGCAATACAGTAAAAATCTAGAAGAAATACTTGTACACCTATGTTAAAAGGAGCATTATTCATAACAGCCAAAAGGCAGGAACAAGTGTCCATCACCAGATGAATAAGTAAGTAAAATACACTCTGTACAAATGAGGGAATGTTAGCCCGCCTGAGAAGATAAGAAATACTGACACACGTGCTACAATATTAATCAACTTGAGGATTAATCAGGCTAACTGAAATAACCCATATACAAAAAGACAAATACCGCCTGATTCTATGCACATAAATGAGCTGGTGGGCAGAGGAAATGGAAAGCTGTTGTTTTAAGGGTATAGCGTGCAAGACGAAACCGTTCTGGAAGGTGGTTGCACACCGGTGTGAAAGTGCCTCGCACTACTGATCAGTAGACTTAAAATGATTACAAGGATATACTTTATGTTGTTTGTATTTTATTATAATTTAACAAATTAAAGGTATTTTCTTAACCTTTAATACCCCCTAAAATCTTCTTTTGCTTATTCACCACAAAAAAAAAATCACACTGTATTTCAAAATAATAGCTTTACTGCTTTTTATAAAGTCAACTTAAACTTTATATACTAAATATCTCTCATGAAAAATGAGAATTTAACATCAGCATACTTACTGACTCAAATACAGTATTTTCCTTTTCCCATCAGCTCCAAGCTTTGTATACATATACATCCATGGATACACTCATTCTGTAATTCCCTCAGTACTTATTCGACCTAATTATGTAATATTTACTGCTAACTATGAACCACGATCACATTTCCTACATTTGCTAACATTTTAGTACTTCCTGGAATTAGTAATTAGCTCAATGTGTACCTCCTTTGTTTTCTGCGTAACTATATCTAATTCTTTCTAATTAAATTATGAGCTCCTGTAAACAGTATTCTCTAAATCATGTTTCACAGGAAGTATTCAGCCACTCCTCCCCTCACTCCATCACCCAGCAGCCCCTGGGGCTCCATCTGCCCTCTGCACTCCCTGCTCTTTGCCTCTCAGCCTGTTGTGCACCTGTCGACCTGAGACTCTTTCTTGCCTTGGTTCTGTGTTGAAATGTTTCCCAGAATCCTTGTTAAGTGTTTTTCTGTTTGATTCTATCACTTTAATACATGATCATTCTTCAAAGTTTCTCTAAGAAGAGAAATCACCTGTTTTAAGCTGTTCTATTGAGAGAATATACCAGAGAAGGGTGAGGTCTAGGAGAAGGTCTTCTCAAGGAGACCACAAGGATACACTTGCAGGGTCCTCTCCATGGTGACTCACTCTTGGGAATTTGTACACTCAACTTCAGGGAACATGGACATTTCCAAGTTCTGTTAAATCCTGTAGTGCTATAGGGGCTGGAATAGCATCTCCCGCTTGATTCAAACTGGTCAATGAGAAGGGTACCTATGGGTTGGAACTTTTTTTTTTTTTGAGACAGAGTCTCACTTATTAGCCCTCGATAGAGTGCCATGGCATCACAGCTCACAGCAACCTCCAACTCCTTGGGCTTAGGCAATTCTCTTGCCTCAGCTTCCCACAACGCCCGGCTATTTTTTTGTTGCAGTTTGTCCAGGGATGGGTTTGAACCCACCAGCCACAGTATATGGGGCCAGCATCTTACCTACTTAGCCTCAGGCACTGCCCTAGGTTGGAACTTTTTGTGTGTCAATAAAAAGGGAAAGACCAAGCCAGTCAGAGAGTGTGGCCATTTGGAATTCTTCTATGTCGTAAGCTCCCGGCTGGGGAAAAAGCCCTTCCTCTTATAAACGTGGTGTTTGGGTGCTCTTTCTCTCCATTGGGCCTCCTCTTCCCGCAACACTACCTAGGGTGACAAAGTGAGACGCTATCTTAAAAAAAAAAAAGCGATAACAATCCCCTCTAACAATCTCCTCTGTCACTGGGCTAAAGACATGAACAGAACATTCTCTGAGGAAAACAGAGGAATGGATAACAAGTATTTGAAAAGTGCTCATCATCCCCAACCATTAGAGAAATGCCAATTTTTTTTTGGGGGGGGGAGGAACAGAATCTCACTTTGTTGCCCTCGGTAGAGTGCCATGGTGTCATAGGTCACAGCAACCTCAAACTCCTAGGCTCAAGTGGTTCTCTTGCCTCAGCCTACCAAGTAGCTGGGACTACAGATGCCCATCACAACAGTGGACTATTTTTAGAGACGGGTTCTCGCTCTTTCTCAAGCTGGTCTCAAACCCGTGAGCGCAGGAATCCATCCCCCACCCCAGAGTGAGCCATCGTGCTCAGCCAAGAAATGCAAATTAAACCACCCTGACATATCACCTAACCCTCGTTAAGATTAGCCCACATCACAAACTCTCAAAGCTACAGATGCTGGCATAGATTTGGAAAGAGGGGAATGTTTTTACACAGTTGATGGGATTGCAAACTAATACAGCCTCTTAATTTATATTTATGTTTTATTTTGTATTTTTTTTTTTTTTGAGAAAGAGTCTCATTTTCTCACCCTCAGCAGAGTGCTGTGAAGTCACAGCTCACAGTAAAAGAATAAGAGTAACTCCATCTTATAAGATGCCACCACCTTAGAGCTCCTTTGTTCAAGGAATACTGGTTCCTAGACTATCAGGGCTAAGCAAGGCACTCACCCCATCAGGTGACCCATCAGTTCAGCTGAACTTAACCATTGGATGCATGCCTAACCAATGAGTACCAAGGAGCATTTAAAATAATCAATCATACTCCCCACACTCCAAAAGTCCACCACCCCCCTGGTTACCACAATAAAACCCCCCAGCAGAAATCGGGGCCCTCAGAACACTCCCCCTGCGTCAAAGGCCCTGGCTCAAGTTTGAATAAAGGCTTTTTTGCTTTTGCATCGAGTATGTTTCCCTGGTGGTCCTCGAGGATTATGTAATCTGGGCATAACATTTGGGGGCTCATCTGGGATCCCCAAGACCAGGGGTCCTCAAACTTTTTAAACGGGGACAGTTCACTGTCCCTCAGACTGTTGGTGGGCTGGACTATAGTTTAAAAAAGAAACTATGAACAAATTCCTATGCACATTGCACATATCTTATTTTGAAGTAAAAAAACAAAACGGGAACAAATACAATATTTAAAATGAAGAACAAATAAAGTTAAATCAACAAACTTACCAGTATTTCAATGGGAACTATAGGCCTACTTTTGGCTAATGAGATGGTCAATGTCCAGTTCCATGTATGTCACTGCTAGTTGTAACAAGTGAGGCAAGTGTGCATCAGTTAGTCTAGATTTGGTTGGAGATTTCACATGTTTCAGTCTGGAAAAAGTCTGTTCACAGACATAAGTGCTGCCAAAAATGGTTGCCATTTTGAGTGCATGGTTCCTGAGATTACAATATGTCTCAGAAGGGAGAGATGCATAGAAATTAGGAAGGCTGCTTGACTTGAATGTGTCTTTCAGAGAGTCACAATTCTGCAGTTCAGCCAGTTCCATTTGATAAATTGTATCCACATTTTCTTTTTTTATTTCAAGATACTTTATTCTTAAAATAGGTCACAACACTAAGCTTTTGGCCCATCCTGCCACTGTACAAGCTACAAATGCTTGCTGAGCAGCAGAGGGGTGCTCTTTCATAGCATGTCTGAAAAGTGAATAAAAATACACATAAAACAAATATTCAAATAGTTTTCATAGGAACACAGATAAGTGTGACCCCATCTCCCAATCTTACGTATTGCTGCATCTGTGCCAACCCTACTCTTACAAAGACATTTCAAAACTAGCAATAATTAAGTTAAATGGTCCCCCAAATCCCTTAATTCAAGCTAAACTCACAGTTAACAGCTACAGAATGATATCTACACATTAATGAAGCACAAGTTGCTGGGTGACGTTTCATTCCACTTTCCCAAGCATAAGACACAGGCAAAGTGCCAACATTCTGCTCTTCTACTTTGGGTAGGGAGTCGGGGTTCTAGATTTGCTGCATGAGTTGCCACATCAGCCTGACATCACATAGTAGATAGTTGGCCACTGAAAATAGAAACAACAGCTACAGTGTAAGAACCCATATTTTCAAAGAGCATCCAGGGGCCCACATGCATTTCTGGCAGGTCACAGGACTCAACTATCTGGTCAAGGTCATCGCATGTTGGTCCCCATATGCTGGATGAATAATACTTCTCATCTGGTTTAGGTCTCTTTTGCAGAAGAGGCTTACATGACCATGATCATAAAGGATGCAATTAAACAATCCATACACTCCATCATTGATGTAATATATAAAGGTTTGTTCACTGGACTCATCTTCATCATCAGAGCCTATCAGTTCCTTTAATACTTGGCAATGGTATTAACTGCAAGTGTGAAGGCTGATGCAACACAATATCTGCCTGGCTCAGCTATGATTCTCACTCCAGAGTCTGATGGAAAGTACTTGTCCAATGCTGGGTTGATTACACCAGTGGTCTCTTCAATTTAAGCTTCACATCCTCAGATTCAGGAAAGCCACCACCAATATCAAGCAGATACATGCTGAAACCAACCTCAGCTCCCATGTCAAAGACACAGCGGGCATCAGTGATTGCCTGCATGAAGGTCTCAGGATCAGTACAGCCACTTCCCACATGGAAGTTGACACCAATGACATCAATATTTAGCTCTTTTGCCCATTCCAAAAGAAGTCTGCTGGTTTTGAGTGTGGCACCAAATTTAACACCAATTCAACAGGCTGCTTTGGAATCAGTGGCAATCTGCAAAACCAACTTGGCCTTTGGATATGCTCTGGCAATTTTCATCAACTCGACTTCACTGTCAAAAGTCATCATCTGGACCCCATTATTGGCAGTGTACTTAATTTGAGACACTTGTTTATAAGGATTTGCATAGATAATCCTCTCTGGAGGCACCCTGAGACTTTGCACCAATTGTATTTCAGTCTTGCTAGCTCAGTCAAATCATGTCCCAATGGCAGCGAGGGTCTTCACAATGGCTATACTGTCATTACATTTGACTGCATAAAAGGGAGTGACACGAGGAAGAGCTTTTAGCCATCTTTGGTGTTTCTTCAGAACAACTCCGAGGGGTGGTGCCTATGGCTCAAGGAGGAGGGAAACAGCCCCATATACTGGAGGTGACAGGTTTGGGCCAAACCCAGCC
>CAUYON010040545.1:0-13950 GCA_963573935.1 Arctocebus calabarensis
TAAATTGTGGTACATGTATACCATGGAATACTATGCAGCCTTAAAGAAAGATGGAGACTTTACCTCTTTTGTGTTTACATGGATGGAGCTGGAACATGTTCTTCTTAGCAAAATATCTCAAGAATGGAAGAAAAAGTATCCAATGTACTAAGCCCTAATACGAAGCTAATTTATAGCTTTCATATGAAGGCTAAAACCCAATTATAGCATAAGAATACAGGGAAAGGGAAAAGGGAGGGGAGGGGAGGGAGGAGTATGGGTGGCGGGAGGGCAATTGGTGGGATCACACCTACGGTGCATCTTAGCAGGGCACTGGGGAAACTTATTAAATGTAGAGTATCAATGTCTTTATATAGTGATCAAGAAAATGCCATGAAGGCTATCTGTAACAGTACTATCAAAACATTTCTGAATGTATATGAATCGTGCCCTATGATTGCACCATTGTACAGAATTATGATTCAATTAAATTAAAAAAAAAAAAGAATATTTGGCCCCTGACTTTCTGTTTCTAAGTTCATAAATACTACTTAAGTAAAGACCATTATCTCAAATATCTTACAAACCTAGAAGACAAAAAGAAAACCACTTAATTGTTAAGCAAAACTTGTTAGGAAATAATGAGTCAGGCCTCCAAGTAAATGAAACCCAAATAATTCCAAAAATAATTTCAGGAATCGGAGAAATCATGAACAAGATACTTTCTTGTGAAATGAAGACATTTACTAACACTCAACTTTGACATATTCCAACAACTCTTCTTTGCATGTTTCATTGCCATTCTTCTTAGTCTCCACACAAGGTCATCTTTTTTTTTTTTTTTTGTCCTTTGAAATAACTTGAGAGTCTTTTCAATTATTTTCATTTGTGAAGTCAGACAAGAAGACATATCTCAACTACCCAAATCTCTTTTAGAAGCAAGCACAAGTAAAATCATCCATATTCTGGGCTCGGCACCTGTGGCTCAATGGGCTAAGGCACCAGCCACATACACCTGAGCTGGAGGGTTCAAATCCAAACCGGACCTGCTAAGCAACAATGATGGCTGCAACCAAAGAATGGCCAGGCATTGTGGCGTGTGCCTTGTGGTCCCAGGTACTTGGGAGGCAGAGGCAGGAGACTCACTTGAGCCCAGAAATTGGAGGTTGCTGTGAACTGTGATGCCATAGCACTCTATCCAGAGTGACAGCCTGAGGCTCTGTCTCAAAAAAAAAAAAAAAAATCATCCATATTCTGAAATTCTTGCCTTTATCTCTCATGATCTAAACCATTTCAGTAAGTCTTACAGGATTACCACACATTAACCCTATGTTATCAACAGACATAAATTTTCTACACCTTTGTCACAAAAATAATAGGTATTATTATTGTGTTGTTTTTGTTTCTAAGTGAATATATCCAAATGAGGAATAAACAAGTTGTGACTCTAAATTACATCAAATTGATTTTAAACTAAAATCTCTCTTTGAAGATTTAATAGTAATCAGCCTTTATTCTTTCATGGTAGAGTTGATTTTTGAAATTGGATAAATTCATTCTAGCCAATTTTGTATAATGAGATACGCCATTAAGCAAGATGATAGTGTTTTCTGCCCCAAATGTAACGTTACAATAAGGTAGTGAAACAAATTCTCTTGAGTGGTTCCCAAATTGATCCCATTTTCAGTTTTAGGTTGGGAGTTTCAAATTCAGTCTGAGCGATAGATATTGAGAGAATATGCACATATATTGTACTCTACCCAGATGACTAATGTCAAGAACATCAATGATTTCATGGATTCACTGCCTTGAAAATCTTTATTATTTTCATATCCTTCTCTTGTATAGTGATGTGGCATTAAGTAAAGAGATTATTTGGTCTAGATACACCTGATATTGAAATTGGAGAAAATATATTGTTATAAAGGGAAATTACAAACATATTTCACTTATAAGTGAGGACGCAATATCCTAAACAACATATTACAAGTTGAATTAAAAATTAATGTTTAAGTAATGTACTTTGGTCAAAATTAAATCCAGTTTATGTGAGAATTAGTCACTACTTTCTTTCCTTTTTTTTTTTTGTTTTCTTTATCTAGATCAAGCAGAATGATTTTGAAATATTTCTTCTTTTTCTACTATCTATAATATTTGGCATGATCTGTTTTTTGAAACTCTTCTTTTATTATATAATATTATTTGTCTATTTTTTGAGACTTTGGAAAAAAAATAAGAAGTTAACTGATGACTTCATACTGAGCCTCAGAGTCAAAGCACTCTATAATGTCTTTTTTTGACAATGTGAACATTACTTTCTTGGCATTATTATTACTAATATTGCTTAATATTTTGATGCAGTAATTGTCTGTTTTCTTTTCTGAATATATTTATCTTTGTTCATTCTTTATATGGTTTTTGTTTTTAATCCTTATCTTAAACATTGTTTTTGTCATTAAATTTTAAGCCTCTTAAATTCTGGGAAGGCAAAAAGTGGAAACCTAATTAACATATGTATATATGAAAAGAAAAAAAAAAGAAATTATTTGATATAATTAATCCTTCTCTGCAAGCCATGATTCACTAATGGTTGTTCAGGTATTTGTGTATCCAAATAAAGTTTTATTATAACAGTTATTCTTCTGTTTGTTTGTTTACATTTTGATTATGGCTGCTTTTGTGCTATTACAGCAGGACTGAGAAGCTGAACAGTCTGTCTACACTTACCATCTCTCTACAGAAATAATCTCCTGACCCTGTTTTAGTAAGTATCAGATTTAATGATATCATCTTTTAAAACTGTCACTCAAATGGTGATCGTTTATACGATAAGTTGTCTATTTGACAATAGTTTAGGAGTCTCAGGCTCCTCCGGTGATCTGGATGATCCTCATGGGAATTGTAAAGAAAGATGCTCCCTGTGAGTATTTAGTCACCAAGGTGAAGATAGTACTTATCTGTGGACAACAATCAAAGAAATAACCAAACAAAAAACACTGGTATCCTTTACATACATCTATTTATTGTGAACAAATAAGTGATCTTATTAAAAGAAGATGCATTCCTTATTTTCTCTCATTCAAACCATATACTATTTTTGGAGTTTATCAGCTTAAAGCACCAAATCTCTAGGGAAGTCTGAAATACTGTATGCATGTACATATGCATATATAAACACTATAAACTTAAAGGGAAAAACTAAGAATTATAAAAGGTATATTAAAGTTTATTTTTATCAATTGCAAGAGACTTTAAAGAAAGCTTTTAAAATGACATAGAAATGGTGAAAAATCTACTTAATGTGGTGACAATAGTGAAGAGTAAGAACATTTTTATGTAGTTAGCACACATGAATGTATTATCAAAGCCTCCAGACCAATTGTACAAACTAAGTGATAGATTTGGATATAAGCTTTACAGCTACCAAAGAAAATAAAAGCAATGTTTATTTATATGATTAACAATGTCTTCATTGTGAAATGCATGTCCCATTTTGTTTTAGCAATTAGAAAGACTGTTATTGAAGTGAAATTTGATGTTATGACAATGGCTTGCTACATAATTTGTAGAGCATGATGCAAAATGAAAATGCAGTGTCTGTTGCTCAAAATGATTAAGAATTTCAAGTTGCTGACAGGAAAGCATTACACTAAGAAATGCCTTTCTAGACTGGGTGCAGTGGCTCAGGTCTATAATCCTAGCACGCTGGGAGTCTGAGGCAGGAGGATTGCTCGAGTTCAGGAATTTGACAGCAGCCTCAACAAGAGCAAGACGCCATCTTTATTTTTTTTTAAAAAAAGAAAAATTAGCCAGGTGTTGTGGTGGGTGCATATAGTCTCAGCTACTGGGGAGGCTGAGGCAGGAGAATCATTTGAGGAGTTTGGAGGTTGAGGTTGCTGTGAGCTAGGCTGATACCATGACACTCTAGCCCAGGCAATAGAGTGACATTTGGTTTTAACAACAACAAAAAAATGTCTTTCTAGGTGTGGGTCTCAGCTTCACCAATGAGTAGCATATCCATGAAGTTTACTTTGGTGCTGATGCCATACTCTGAGAAAAGTCATTAAGACTGGTTATATTAACCATATACCAGTCATCATCATCATGATGAATATTTATTAAATTCTTAATGTGTGTATTTTCTATTGTACTGGACTTTTAAAACAAATGACTTCATTTTCTTATCCTACCAAGGCAATAGGATAGATAGTATTTTAGTTCAATGTTACAAGCTAAAAAAGTCAAACATGTCCATGATTTCATATAGCTTATTTTCTGGTTTTTAGTAAACACTGTAAAAAAAAATTTGTATCAGAGATAATTTCAAGGAAAGATATTCCAGAGAGTTAAAGAGTATAATTAAAAAACTATTTTCTGAATTTCAAAATCCATGACCATAGCAATTAATTCATCATCTACTATAGTCTATTTTCTAGAATTATATTTTAGATGCTATTTTCTCAGTCGTTTATGAAGTATTGCTTAACTAGTGATAAGTATGACAAGTGCTTCCTCCAGATTAAAGTCTAAAGGTGACTGGTATAGGTAGAAAGAAGGCAAATAAGCCAACATATAGCTAAGTTTGAATTGTGGTTACTGCTTTGAAGAAAAAAATAGGATGTTCTGTTTCTGGTTAGATAGAGTAGAGAGGTTTAAATAGAATGCATCTCTGAAAAACTACTCTTAAAACCGGGCTGTAAAAGACAGGAAAGAAGCCAGCAATTCTAAATTTGAGAACACGAATTTACAGGCTGAGGAAGACCTTGTGTAAATGCCCTGCTGTATACAAAGTATACAGAAATATAGGTTTTAAATATTCACTAAACTAATCCCAATGGGGCTAGAGTGACCAAAGAAGTAAAACAAAATGACATTGGAAGTGTGTGTTGGAAAGTTCATACAGAATCATATAGGCCCTGCGTGAGATTTCAGTTTTATCTTCAATGCAAAAGGAAACAACCGCAATGTTTTCTAGAGCAACATAATGAGATTTATTCACTAAATATGACTCCAACTTCTAAATGTTGATAAATCCGTGTAGAGGAATTAGTATAGGAATCAAGTGGCTATTTTTATAGATAAGGAGATTTGCTCCAGGTGGTTGCAAGAGAGGTGAAGAAAAGTGGACTCATTTGAGGGAAGTTTATAGTGTAATTCAAGGACTTTGAGATTAGTTGACTATGGGAGATACAGGGATAGCAGGATATAAATGCACACTTCTGAGCAGAGGGTGAGAGGAAGGATTCTGGGTTTGGGACAGGAAAGAGAAGAGATTTATTTAGAAATCAAAATTAGTTTTGCAACATATTAATTTGGATCTTCATTTGATACTTTCAAGTGTAGATACAAGAAAGCAGTTGGATGGACATGTCTCTTGCTCAGAGGAAAGGGCCACTCCAGAGAAGAAAATAGTCTTCATCATGACATCGTGACACTTCATGTCATTGGGTGGATGGAGTTTAGCCTGAGCCAGAATCTAGTTCAAGCTCAGAAAACTTTAGGTCTTACAGTCTGACCGGGTAGAAAGATACTGGCAAACTAGATACAGTGGATATGGTAGGATTTCTGGCAAACTATACCAAGAAAAAATGTCCGATAAAGTAGGAAGAGCAGTTAGAACCCTAAGTAACAGAATCCTGCAGTGAACAGTAACAAGGACCTGTGCCAAGTGTTATACACAGATGATGTCTGAGGCCGTCAGAAAACCTCTCTGAGGAAGGCCGCATGCTGAATGAAGTCTTTTTTTTTCAAATGTTTAGGACCTAAGACAAGCCCTTATATTCATAGTTTATAGAGACTTATTTTAACACCCACACAGAAGATTTAGAAAAATTGCAAATAATTTCAACAGTCAGATCATAATTCCACGTCAAGAACTAGACTTTATTCAGGAAAACATAAATTTCTATTCCAAGCAGCCTTGTTGGTTGTTTCTAAATGTAGTGTTTTTTCATGCTGGTGACTCAGCGGCACTCTGATCTACCTTTCCGTGTATTAATGGGCCCCTTCCCTAATCGGTTTCACATGACTTCATGATTTCTTGTTTACTTACTTATTACCTACTTCTGCAAGGCAGTGAATCATTGCCATGTTTTGTGTGCCTTTCTGTCCCTGTAATCCAGACTTTCTCTGTGTGTATCTCAGTACAAATTATTTAACGTCTGTGATGTGGCTCTTTCAGTTTATGTTAGCATAGGTTAATCATTACTCTTCAAATTCTTCATACAAGCCACCTCACTTGAAGTAAGGATGGTGCAGTTCTTGGGGACAAAGCTTTCTGATGTAAAAGGAGTGACTTTAAAAAAAAACTCTCTTGAAAGAGTGTTAGAAAATGGAGCTTATAGCCATGTTTTCATAAGAACTGTGGTTTCCTCTGTGTGAAATTTGTATGTGGGAAGATATTGGAAGTGATGAGGCTGAATATTCAAGGCAAACTAATAATATGACTAAGGGAACAAAATAACAAAGTTTGAGGGATTTTGTTGGAGACCATCTTGAGGAGTGTCTTGACAAAGAATAGGAACGTCTTGACAAAGAAGATTTTTTCAATTTTATTTTACCAATGAGAATATTAATAGTGAGGTACTAATTATAGATTATTTTGTTTTATGGGACAGTTTGGCAATTGGTTCTTATGTCATTCCTACTGGAATAGTAAAATATTATTGCTAAATTGCCCTTCTTGGATTCAGTTCTAATTAAGAGCACCCTCTTGTGATCATTTTTAGTATGTTTCAAATAAACATGCATTTTAAATTTATGTCTTGATTTCTTTCATACATTAACTTATCTCCAAAGAATTTTTAAAACCAGTATTTACATAATACAAAACTTTTGTTTTTTATACAAATTGAAATTGAAGAATTGAATTTCACTTTAGCAGGAAAATAATTTCGATTTTTTAACTGAATAACAATGACAGAAATTCAGCATTCAGAAAACAACCCACTTGCCATTGGTCATTTTCCATTCATTTATTCATCCTATTAAATTTCCATATGAAAGAGTCTGGAAATACATCTCTTCTTTATATACATACATTAACATAACAAGTATAGAAATCACCATTGTCTTTACAAAACCTGATAATTTGGAAACTTTATTCTTTGGCACTGGCTCAGACCCAGGTGTGTAGGAGAATTATGTAAGTGCCTGATGGGGTGTTTTTTTCAGAGTGGGGTAGGGTCAGAGTCAATAATACATTGGATTAGTCCAATACTGTAATCTTATTAAACACATATTTGTACCTGATGTTACCTATGGAGTCCTTAGGTGACTTTAAAAGCGTTGACCCAGCACAGGTTCTATGACTACATACATGCAAAATATATTCTGCTATTTCAGAAAAACAGAAGGTAAAAGACAGATATGAGATCTGACATTGATAAGGCATCTAATCTATACTAAAACCTTTCTAAACTAGAGTCCTATGAAGTTAACTCAGCTTCTATAGCTCATGCAGCTAGGGTCCATATACACCAGAGCTGGTGGGTTCAGATCCAGCCTGGGCCTACCAAACAACAATGAAAACTACAACCAAAAAATAGCCAGGCATTGTGACAGGCACCTGTAGTCCCAGCTACTTGGGAGGTGAGGCAAGAGAATTGCTTAAGCCCAAAATTTTGAGGTTACTAGGAGCTGTGACGTCAGGGCAATCTACCCAGGGTGACAGATTGAGACTATCTCAAAAAAATATAAAATCCTATGAAGAAAATTTAATTATTCCTGTTGTATAAGTAAGGGAACTTAGATAAAGAATGATTAAATAGTTTGCCATATTATATTACTAGTAAATAAAATAATTGAAATCCAATTCCCACTTTGGCTGACTATGACAATCAAATTATAGAATAAGACAGCATTTGTCTAGAACCAGATAACAATCAATAAAGAAGAGCTTCTTTGCTTTTAGTAGAAGATACTTGATTATAATAAAAATATATATAGTAGTTCTGTTGTAAATGATTGACTTACAAAGATCATTTTGAGAAAAGCCAAATAGTATGAAAAAGAAAATTGTTTAAATTTACCTGTTTATTCCCCAGGTAAACTTGAGCTATTTTGTGATGTAAACCACAATGGCTCATCAAAGAGGGCTTCTTTTAGTTCCACCACCTTTCTCTCTGACACATAGGATTAAACATATTGGCCAGGTACTTTTTTTTTTTTTTTTGCGGTTTTGGCCGGGGTTGGGTTTGAACCCACCACCTCCAGCACATGAGGCTGGAGCCCTACCCCCTTGAGCCACAGGCACTGCCCCTCATGGTGAAGTGCTCAATATGGCATTTCACTGTGCTACCCCTAAAGTGGCTGCATAGATACTAGGGCTCCTTTAGACCAAAACTTAGGAGGCTTTTACAAGCGACTTAGTACCTTCAGAAAGTGTTTAGGATTAGATAAATTAGGGTTTTATATTATATCGTTTCTTAATTTATAAACAGGTCCTTATAATTTTCTGTTATTAAACATTTTCCATTAATAAACATTGATCTCAATGTAGTATTCTTTTAAGGGTCTCAATAAAAAAAAAAATGCACTATGATTACCAGTGAAAAAGTCCTGATAGAGGACCCTGGTATATAAGAGGCAGCGAAGGATGTTTATAAAATGTGTTGGAGAGGTATAATTTGTGGTTCACATAAAAATCCCAGTCATCTTATTTCTTTAAGCTGTTTTAAAATTATCTCCATTTCAAAGGCTAGATTATCAGTATATTGTCTGAATAATCTTAGTATAGAAACCTTTTTTTTTTTAATAAAACATGAGCAAACTAAAATCAGGTAGGCAGGTACTGATTCTGATTGCATAGATAGTATTCTGTGGAGAAAAAGAAATATTAAAATGACTATTTGTCAGTTTAGCAATGGCTTTGATTCTCTAGATCACCTATTAAATCAGTGGCTGGTATCATTCAGTTCATAAGTGGGCATGCTCTATTGTTCTTTCTGTCAATTGAAGTATATTCCAGTAATTTATTTTAAGATATTTTAGACCATGTGTCTTTTAACACTAGAACGACTGAACACACAGCTCTAGTCTCTCTCTCATTCAGAGGAACACATGTTCTGTGGGTGGAATGAAGAGTTGCCTCGGATTCCACATTTCCTCCTGAACATGAGAAACTGTGCACTTCTTCAAGAAATCCCTGTCCTGCCAGCATGTATCTCACCATATTTTCTTTGCCAAGGTCCAAAAAGTCACAATCCAGAATCCACAAATTAATCTTTCAGTCCCCAGATGGCCCCGAGGGTACATCTTGCTCTTATCTCCGCTGCCTGATTGTCTACCTCTCTGTAAAATGCTTAAAGTTATGTGAGAGTATTAAATGTTCTGGCATTTTACTTATTCAAAGGGGTCTCATAACCAAGCAGTGCAGGAGTCTCCTGGGAATGTTTTAGGAAGGCAGAATCTCAGGCCCTATCCCATAGTGACTAAACCAGAACTTGTATTTTTTCCCCTGATTTTCAGGTGATTCATATTCAAATTAAAATATGAACAATACTAGTAAAGTACCTATGACACAAATTCCTATAAATGTGAATTCTAATGCCAAAACTCAAGGAACTGATTCTTCATGCCACCTGTGTACACTCACCTTTTATCCAGCCTGTACCATACATCCTACCCATACCCTCATAATTACCCCTATTCAAAGTTTCAAACAATTTCTTGAAACATTGTTCCTTTTGGAACATTTATGCCTTGAGCTGGCTTCATCTCTCAGTTCTTAAAATTTTACTTAATTGGTTCTTGATTGAGTTATGTCCCCCTTTGAATCTTTTCGTGTGGCCCTCACTATGGGTTCCTGTCTCTCATCTTTGGATTTTTTTTTTTTCTGCAAGTCACTATTGCTTTTCCTCCCATGAATAAAGTGTATGTTATAATTCATTTGCTCAACTATGATCTTATATAGCAATGATTCACTTTAAGGACAATTGACAAAATTCTGTACTCACAAAACCTATCAGCTCACAAGCTGTCTACAGTAGACTACAGTCCAGAGGCTGGCACTTCCAAAAAGTCATAACCAGCAGAGAACCAAAAGGGAGCAGTGAGTATCAGTGTTCTGACATGCTCAATCTATAATCTTTATAGAATCCTTAAATTATTTCTTTCTAAAAGTAATAGAGAAAATAAGAAGAAAGAGTATTTGAAAAATAGATTTACTAAACTTGAGCTAGCATATGAGGATTTCAACACCGAACAAACAATTAAATAGTAACTTACAGACACACCAAGAATATTCATGTAATCTGATCATGAATGATACATCCTAAAATATTAACCAGTATTTCCATCTAGTTTGCATTGGCAGATCAAAGTGTAAAGATATCAAGAAAAGAATCATTTAAAAAAAATCTATGTATTAGGAAAAGTCAAGTAAGAAATTCTTATCTAAAAAAAATAAATATAAGTAGAATCTATTTGGGATGAAAATATAATGAGTTTTTACCTATCACAAAACAAATGGGAAAAAGTCAAGTTGGTCCACAAAAAGAAAGCATACCTCCATATATGTCAATTAAAAAAGATGCTGAGGCTACATTAAACTAAGCTTTTGATATAAATAGAAAGAGATTAAAAATCAATTCAAATTAATAGTAGAAAGTAAAGAATTAATAATAAAAAAGAAATCAATGCAATATGAAAAAAGAAAGAAAAGAATACAATTATATATATATATATTTTGGGGAGGGTGGGGGACAAAGACTCACTATGTTGCCCTCAGTAGAGTGCTGTAGCATCATAGCTCACAGCAACCTCAAATTCTTGGGCTTAAGTGATTCTCTGCCGCAGCCTCCCAAGTAGCTGGGACAACAGGCGTCCACCATAACACCTGGATTTTTTTGTTGCAGTTGTCATTGTTGTTTTTAGCAGGCCTGGGTCAAGTTCAAATCTGCCAGCCATGGTGTATGTGGTCAGCACTGTACCACTCTGCCACCAGCGCTGAGCCAAGTATACAACAATTATTGATCAGAGACTTGATTGAAGATGGCAGCCGAGTAGCAGCTTCTGTGCAGCCGGGCGCAGTGAGAGTGGGGAGAGAGGACCCCAGGCATCTCTGGCTGGTGAGTTTCGCCCAGAGGCTTCCTTTTGGTGATACAAGAGGTCAGTTAGAGACTTCTGGACCCCACAAGGAGGACAGAAGTGGTGGAAAACTGGCAAGTGGTGGGTGCTTTGGTTCAGTCAGAGGCTTCCTACAGCTGTAACCACAGTGCTGGCGAGATTGCAAAGAAGGAAAAGCCTTACCTGGGGGCTGTTTGGGGTTTTTTGGACTTGGACACTCAATTGAACTGCCTTGTGAGATCTTGGGCCGGTATGTGGATGACTTTGGGTGTTGTCTGGGGCTCCAGACTGAGCCGCTGAGCCAGAAAGGAGATAATATTGTTCAGCTGTGGGCTTCCCCTGCGTGTTGCAGCGTCAGGATCAGCCAGGAGAACTTGGGTGAGTAATCTAGTGACCGAGCTGTCAAAAGCAGGGCTTGAGATGCTTGGGCAAGTGCAGCGATCCAAGTGATTGGCAGAATGACAGCCATGGCCTTCAGGGACATAAGGGGGGACTGCATGTGGCCCACTGGATGAGCAGGCAGCCATGCCAGGAGAGATCCCAGGGATAAGTGTTTTCCCTGGAAAGCTTCTGCTTGGCCAGGGTTTAAGGCTTGGAGTGACTTTTGAGTGGGCTGAGGAGTTATTTGGGCTCCCAAGCTTGCAGGCTCTGAGTAATCAGCAGAGGTCTCCCGTCCCCATATCTTACAGCTGTATTAACATTGTGATTAACATCTCATACCTCAGAGACCACCTGTTGCCCAGTCAATACTTAGCAAGATATATCTACTGTTTGGTTTCTTGGTTGTGGGTTTTTTAATTTTATGTTTTGTTGTTGTTTTTTAATTTCAACATTTTTCCTTGGCATTTTTTCCCTTTCTTTTTACCTTCTAGTTTAAATACAATCTTCAGTTTTTGCCTTCTTCATCAATTAGAATTTCATTTTTGCTAGTGTTTTTGTCCCAATTATTCCTCCTCCCTCAATTTTATCCCATAAGGATTTTTGCTTATTTGTTTCGGTTTGAATTACAGCATTTCTGTCTTTTCTCTCTACCTGGTGGAGGTGGGGTATTATGTCTGAGATGGCTGGGAAAGAGCTCTTGTCCTCAAGGGAATCACCCAACCCAGCACCACCGGAGGTTGAGGGTCTTTAAGGTTGGGCCCTAGTACACTACTATACCCCTATATTTCTCCTGTTTCTCTCTTTCAGTGTCTCTCTTCTTTTTGCCAATATTTCCTTTTACTCACCCCCTCTTCTCGTTCTCTCTCTCCTTTAAATCTTTTTTCGCTTCTTGGTCTTCAATCTTTTAATCCTTCTGGTCTTTCACCAGAAGGATTCATTAAAGCTCTAGGCCAGTGCTACAGTAATGTAAAGAGCAAGAAGTGAAAGGAAAATTAGGGTAAGGAAACAGATACAAGGAAGCACTCATGAGGAAGAATCAGCAGAAAAACCCTGGCAACATGAAATCCCAGGCCAGAGTAACCCTTTCTAGGGATCGTGAGATAGCTACCACAGAAGATCCCTCCTATAAAGAAATGTTAGAAATGACAGAAGGGGAATTCAAAATATAGATAATGAAAACAATAAAGGAAATTATTGAGAAAGTGGATAATAACCAAAAGGAAATTAAAAAACAGAATCAAATAAGAGATGAACAATATGAAGAATATAAAAACAATATTGCAGAGCTGAAGGAGCTGAAGCAGTCAATTAGGTAACTTAAGGATGCAATAGAAAGTATCAACAACAGATTACATCATGCAGAAGAAAGAATCTCAGAGGTAGAGGATAAAGTTTTTCAGACAACTCAGGTAGTTAAAGAGGCCGAAAAGAAGAAAGAGAAAGCAGAATGTTCACTGACATGGAATTATGGAACTTTATGAAGTGTTCAAACATACGAATCATACGTATCCCTGAAGGGGAAGAAGAATGCCCCACAGGAATGGAAGCCATTCTTAAGAATATTATAAATGAAAAATTTCCAAATATCACCAAAGATTCTGGTATACTCCTTTCAGAAGTATATCAGTCCCCTGGTCACCTCAACTTAAATAAAACTTCTCCAAAGCACATTGTGATGAATTTATCTAAAGTCAAGACAAAAGAAAAGATCTTGCAAGCTGCCAGTAAGTGCCAACTTACCTACAGGGGCAAACCTATCAGGGTGACCGCAGACTTCTCTAATGAAACTTTTCTAGCCAGAAGACAATGGTCGTCTGTCTTTAACCTACTTAAACATAACAATTTCCAGCCCAGAATTCTATACTCCACCAAGCTAAGCTGGAAAATTGATAGAGAAATCAAATCTTTTATTGATATGCAAACATTGAGGAAATTTGTCACAACAAGACCAGCTTTACAGGAAATATTTCAACCTGTCCTACATACAGACCATCACAATGGACCGTCAGCAATGTAAACGCCCAGAAAATATAGGACAGAACCTAGTTTCCCCAATGATGCAAAAGATAAAACTAACCAACGAACTTTTACAAAATAAGATGAATAGAACACTACTACACTTATCAATTATCTCAATAAATGTCAATGGCTTGAATTCCCCACTGAAGAGGCATTGATTGACTTGAATTAAAAAACACCAGCCATCTATTTGCTGTCTGCAGAAAACACACCTCACATCAAAAGACAAATTAAAACTCGGAGTTAAGGGT
Organism: Arctocebus calabarensis; assembly: GCA_963573935.1. Taxonomy (NCBI): domain Eukaryota; kingdom Metazoa; phylum Chordata; class Mammalia; order Primates; family Lorisidae; genus Arctocebus; species Arctocebus calabarensis. The sequence goes on from CAUYON010040545.1 coordinate 13,698, forward strand.
TGGAAGTCAATTTTTCAGGCAAACAGAACTCAGAAGAAAAGAGGGGTTGCAATCTTATTCTCAGATACATGTGGATTTAAAGCAACTAAAGTTAAAAAAGATAATGATGGTCACTTCATATTGTTTATGGGAAAAATACAACAAGAAGACATTTCAATTTTATTTAAATGCTCCTAGATTCTTGAAATAGACCTTGCTTAGTCTGAGTAATACGATATCCTGTAACACCATAATAACAAGGGAGTTTAACACC
>CAUYON010040546.1:0-25947 GCA_963573935.1 Arctocebus calabarensis
GTGTGGCAACATCAACTTGGGAAGTGGCACGTTTAAACCATTATCACCCTGACATGGTACACTGCAGATGTATTTGTGACAGTGGTAAAAAAGTAAATAGAAATGCATTGAAGGGGTTTCATGGTAAGCAGTTTTTAAAAAGCAAAACAATGAAACAAAACAAAAGAATGTGGTCGCAGCTAAGGAGGTTTTCACATGTTGTTTAACTCCAGTAAAGTCTGATCCAGCATCTGATGCATACTAAGGTTTTCTTCTTTGGCATGAGCCACTTTCTCTTCAATCCTTTTTTGTAAGACATGTATGGTGTGGTGTTGATAAAGAAGCTGGGTTTAGGAGTTAGTACGTTTGTAATCACTGTGATACTAATTAACCAATTTACTCGTCTTTGTTAACTTGCCTGGGTACAAACATGCACCAGGGCTCTTTTCCCCTCCACACTGACCTCCACCTCACTGTCGCACACCTCACATGCTGCCTTTTAGTGACGCTTTGCACAGGGGTAATGACTTTGTGGATGTTAGTAGGATGTTGAAAAGCCTCAGTTTCAGCACAATTTGAATTCTAATCTAATATCCGATTCAATATCTCCTTCTTCTCCCCTAGCTGGCCAGATGTGGTGAGGGGTAGGGAGTGGTGGCGGTGGGTACACGAGTGTCCCCTGCGACTGTCTCCTTCCTACTCTCTGAGCCCTCTGCCATGGGGAAGATTGGAGGAAGGAGTAGAAATGGCATGTGTCCTCCTTAACTAGTCCCTCTGGTGGCTGGTGGAGCTTTTCTGGCAGCACTCACTGGCCGTGGGAGCTCTTGATGTGGCAGGCATACAGAGACTGGCTGTTTCTTCTTGTTCCCCTAAAGACTTCTTGGAGAGCTCAGGGCCTTCCCACTGCCTAATTCCACACCACAGATCTGGCTGCACCTCCTGTTTACTAATACCCCTGGGCTCACACCCCCAGACGCTCGCCTTGCAGTCCCCGTGGGCCCCTTGGCAGCTGTTGCTCAAGTTCTGCTCTCTTCCATGGTATATTCTTGGCTCATAGGAAACCCAGCATCCTTGCCTAGCCACTCCATGTGCATGCCAGTGGCATAGGCCACTGTCCCACTTGCTATTTCTCTTCAATTTACCTTTTTCCTGTGTATGAAGTTGCACGGCAGCTAAGCAGACATCCACCCAGGAGCGATGCCAGCTCCCCTTCTTGCAGGCACCACTGTTTCCACAAAGATTCTCTGGGAACTTTCCTTCCTTGATTTTAAGAGGAGAGAAATCAAGGAGAGGGATTTCCCCCTCCTCTTCTTGGAGGGGAGGGAAAATTCTAGCAGGTTCCTGGTGCTGGAGTCTCGTATCACAGAAAATTGTGCCCCTTTCCTCCTCCTCAGCCTCCCCAGCTGGGGAATCATTCAGTACTAAGCATCCTCTAAATATATTAACTCACGTAGTCCTTATACCAGGACAATATGATACTTTTTTTTAACAGGTGAGAAACTTAAGACATCAAGAAGTTAAAAAGCATATGGAAGTTACACAGCGAGTGAATGGGAGGGCCAAGAGTTAGAACTAGATACCATGGTTTGGGGGACTGTGCCCGAGGACAGGAAGTTTTTCATTCAATTGGGAGCAGAGTAAGGGCCGCCCTGGGGTACCCTGGCTCTGGCTGGAAGTAACAGGACCAAGTAGCTGTTTTCTCAATAAGCCCCAAGGAATGTCTGGGTCGCAGATGTTCATGGTCCTTTTGAGAATGTGAAGCCCTTAAGGGTCTCCTGGGTTCCAGGTCCTGTTTCCTACTTCCAGGACAAAAATGGAAGGAATGCCTATAAGAGGACTCCCTTAAAGGTACTTGTCACTTCAAGAGTCTTTTTTTTGAAAATTTAAATTGTCTTATGTGTAGCAATATTTTAAAGTAGAACAGCCATGATTACATGATGTGAGGGGCCCTTAATTTAAAAGAATACTCAAACATATTGGACATCTGTCTTTTCTTAATTTCCATTTTTGGTGGATTGATGATTGGTTTGTTAATTTTATAGGGAGGGTATTTTTGGTAGGCATGGTTGATCAAAGTGAGGGGAAGAATTTAGGAAACAAAGCAAGCTGAGGACTTACTATAGTCAATAAAGTCTTTATGTTCCTCTCAACCGTAATCAGCCAGAAGAGAGTGTTAGGCCAGTAGGTTGATAGGTAGCAGTAATTTCTCATTCAGTCCTTGTGTTAATTGTGTGTTAGTAAAGACACTGTTTTGAAAATCTCGTACAATTCATCTTTGGAGTGCATTTCCCATTTGCTTTGGTTCTTGGCAGTAGCTGAGAAGTTGAATTTACGATCCTCTACTGCACTTTACAGAGCAAATCATGCCCAAGGGATTTTTGTCATCCCACTTAGTTTGACAAAATTTTCAAAATTTTATGGAGGTACAAATATTTTTGGTTACATGTGTCCATTGTTATACTTGAGTCAGGATTATAAGTTGCCATCACCCAGATAGTGTTCATTGGACCCATTGGGAAAGTTTTGTCCATCCTCTCCCAGCTTGATTGCCACTGATTTTTTTTCTTCCCTCTGTGCAGGTGTGTTCTCATCAGTTAGTTCCAATGTAATAGTAAGTACGTGTGGTGTTTGTTTTTCCATTCTTTAGATACTTCACTTAGGACAGTGGTTTCCAGTTCCATTCAAATTGTTGCAAAAGCAATAATTCATCCTTTTTATGGCTGAGTAGTATTTCACGGTGTACAACATATACAACATTTTGTTAATCCACTCATGAACTGATGGCCACTTCTGTTGAGTTCATATCTTTGCAATTATGAATTGTGCTGAAATAGATAATTGACTTTTTGATGAAATGACTTCTTTTCCATTGGATAAATACCCAGTAGTGGAATAGCTGGATCAAATGGTAGGTCCATTTTTAGTTCTTTGAGGAATTGCCATACTATTTTCCATAGAACTTGTAATAATTTACAGTCCCACCAACAGTATATAACCATTCCTTTCTCTCTCCATCCATGCCAGCATCTATTGTTTTTAGACTTTAATAAAAGCCATTCTAACTGGGGCAAGGTGATGGTTCATTGTGATTTTAATTGGCATTTCCCTGATTATTAGTCATGTTGAGCATTTTTCATATGTTTTTTGGCCATTTGTCTATCTTCTTTTCATAAGCTTCTGTTCCTGTCCTTTGCTCACATTTTAATGGAGTTGTTTGTGATTTTGTTCTCGCTGATTTGCTTGAGCTCTTTGCAGATTCTGGTATTCTGGGTATAGCTTGTGAATATTTTCTCCCATTGTGTACATTGTCTATTTGCTCTGTTGATTATTTCCTTGCTGTGCAGAGCTTTTTAATTTCATAAATTCCCATTTATTTATTTTTGTTGCAGTAATGAGCATTGGGGTCTTCTTCATAAATTCTTTGCCTATGCTGATATCTAGAAGAGTTTTCCTTACATTTTCTTCTTTCGTTCTCATGGTTTCATGGCTCACTTTTAATTGTTCTATCCATCTGGAATTAATTTTTGTATTCTGTGAGAGATAGGGATCCTGCTTCAATCTTCTGTGTGTAGCTATCTGATTTCTCCAGCACCATTTATTGAATAGGGCTTCCTTTCTCCAGTAAATGTTGTCTGCTTTGTCAAAGATCACTTGGTTGTAGGTAGATGGTTTATTTCTGGGTTCTCTATTCTGTTCCATTAGTCTGTGTTTCTACTTTTATACCACCAATACCATGCTGTTTTGGTTATGACAGCCTTGTAGTATAATTTGAAGCCAGGTAATGTGACTCTTGCAGTTTTTTTTTTGTTGTTGTTCTTAAGATTGCTTTGACTTTGGGGCTCTTTTCTGGTTCCAAATGAAGCATAGGATTATTTTTTCTAGAACTGTAAAATATGATGTTGGTATTTTGATGAGCATTGAACTGAATCTGTAGATCAGTTTGGGTAGTATGGACTTTTTAATCATGTCAATTCTACTGACCCATGAGTGTGATTCATTTTTCCTCCTGATTTTTGTCATTTGTAATTACTTTTCTTGGTGTTTCATAGTTCTTCTACTAGAGATCTTTCATCTCCTTGCACTTTATTTCCTTTGTAGATATTGTGAATGGTATTGAGTCTTTTATTTGACCCTCAACTTGACTGTTATTGATGTATAGAAATGCTACTGCTTTGTGTACATTGATTTTATAACATCTCCATAGCTTTGAGGGTTAGATTATGTCAGAAGATTAATGGAAGATTATATAGATCATTTTTATTTATTAAAAAATCAAAACCAGAAGAAAGCAAAGGATCTTGATGAGTTAATTTCTATCTCATGGGAAAGCACTGTTTCAGAACCTTGCTCACCTGATTTTTCTGATGACTCAACTTTGAAGGGCACCTTATTCCGGAAAGTGAATCATGTTATAACAGTAAGTTACACACGTAATAGAAATAGATGACTCCTTGGTGCTGTATGTAAGCCAATGTTTTACTACTTTTTCTGTCTATAATTTCTCACATTTGTCAGATTAGGTCAGTATAAAGGGCTGTACTTTTTAAAGAAAGACATGGCCTCCCTATTGGGTTCTCTTGCCCTTAATTCTGCCATTTTGAAGATAAAATTCTTGAATTTCCCAGACTTTGGATGGAAGAAAAATACAATTTCAGGTTAGCCTTCAGCGAGTAAAATGGTATGATACAATTTCTGTTGAGAAATGTAAACATAACACCTTATAACTGACATTATTTTCACATCTCTGTATAGGTAAAAGTGTGTTATGTGATGATGTCTATCATGCCTCTAGATCGGGCTCCATTGGTTCTGGTTATAGTTGTGACTGATTTATATGAAAATAAAATTTCATTATTTCACTGGTTTTACTTATGATAAAGTTCAAGAATTTCAGTATTAGCCTATGATACATGTATGCTTGGGACATAATTGAGTTTTTGGTATCAATCAATCTACTAGAGAACATGCGATTTTTTTACATGATAAAATATTTTTTATTATATTTCCATATTTTAAAAACTTTTGAAATAAGGCACTGATATGAATGAAAAATTTTATTTATGTGTCTTGTGTACATATAAATTGTTTAAATGCATTGTGGAATTATTCTATTATGTACATAATAAAAATACACAAAATTATAATTTTTAAAGGAAGAGGTAAAAAAACCCAATAAATATAAATTGCATTTGTGGTCTTTTCTTCTTGCCTACCCTGAAGTATGGGTTCTTTACCTGGACTCCTCTGCCAAGATCACAAGTTCTTAAGTAGATCCACCTTTCATATAGCTATGTGAATAAAACAAAACCAATACTACCATTCTGGAAGGAACTCTTAATGAGTCTGCTTGTCCAAGCAATTAAGAGATTGCTTCTAAGACGAACATTAATTCTATTTGGCTTCCAAAGTTTTAAATCTTAAAAGAACTTGTTCAATTGTTTGTGGAAGTATAGTTATCCCCAACTGGGAAAACACATAAGTAGGTGACAGCACTCTGTGATTCATTTCCTCTGTGTGGCCACCATCTGACATTATGAAATCAAATGTTCCCTTGAGAGCAAGGGGTAGAGAAGGGTGGTGATGTGCCTGGGACCTGGGATTAAATATATCCCTGCCCAGGATCCTTGCTTAGGGATCTGAGTCACAGATTCACAAAAGCAAAGTTTTGTAGAGACACACCTAAAACCAAGGTTGGAGCCCACTGACTGCAGCAGCTTCATTTGGCTTACTCCCTGGAGCTCCCTGTCTGGGAGCTCATTCAGTTTTTATCCTATTGTAATTGGAAACCAGCCCAGGAACAGGTTATTCAAATGAGGAGTGGATGAGACATTTGTTTCAATCAACAAGTAGAGCCACAGAGGAAACTTGTGTGTGTCTCACATACCCATTCGCTGATGACGCGCCTCGGCCAGCTTACCGAGGCTCCTGAGATCTTTTACCCAAAACCCCAGCAGGAGGACATGGTCTTGTGTCAATGTTGTTTCTGCTTGGAGATGGCTTTTTTTTTCCAGCATCTTTCTATTCTCTAAAGATGATTACTCCTCTTCTGCCCAGGCCCACATTGTCTAATATAGTGTGGAAAAATTTACAGTGTTTTCTCAGACAATTTTTCATCTGACCTTCACAATTCTTCAAGGTAAAGAGAATTGGTGTCTATATTTTACCGGTAAAGAAATATAACTTGAGAGGGGTTAAATGACCTCTAATAAGTGACAGGGTTAGGAAGATAATATTGATCTTCTGACTTCTATCCCAAACCAATGGCAGAAAAATTGATAGCAAAAGAAGTATATTCTGTTACAGTTTTAGGCATATCTAGATTAATTCGGGTTTATTTTTAATTTCAGCTGAAGATGTTGCAACTCCTTTATCCCTGTCTTGAAGTTGATTTAGACGGAGTCACTTTGACCCAATACAAATGCCTTGGGTGCTATTGTCTCTCATTTCCCCCAATACTATTAAACAAATTGTAAGAAAATGAAGTGTTCGGTGCTATTTGTCCTTAAGAAGACCACTGTCAAATGAGAATTTTCCTTTTTTTTTTGGGGGGGGGGTTTTAGAGACAGAGTCTCACTTTGTCGCCCTTGGTAGAGTGCCATGGCTTCATGGCTCACAGCAACCTCCAGCTCCTGAGCTTAGGCAATTCTTTTGTCTCAGCCTCCCAAATAGCTGGGACTACAGGCGCCCACCATAACGCCCGGCTATTTTTTTGTTGCAGTTCGGCCAGGGCCAGGTTTGAACCTGCCACCCTTGGTATATGGGGCTGGCACCCTACTCCTAGTGTTGCCTCAGGAAATGTATTCTTCCCTACAGAGGATGTTGCTGCCTTCTGGGGTGGGATGGTGGGAGGCTGCAGGATCTGCACAATCCTGCTCATCAGTGGGCCACAAAGGTCAATCAACAGCTTACCAGACCCGCCAGCCAAGTGAGATATGTCAGCCAGCTAAAAGTTTGCACACTCTTGGATCATTTTTTACTCTATTGGGTGGTTTTTGTTTGGAGGAAGATTTCTGTCTCTGTTTGCTTTGGCATTCGTTTTTTTGTGCCTGAATCTACCACTTGACATTTTCACTCTTTATCTTTATCTACCCTTGACTCCCTCTTCATCTTTCTCTCTTCCTACCCACAGACACTTACATATTTTGTCTCTCTTTCATTTTCTCTTATATTTTCTGTCACCTTGATTTTCTATAAATATAATTATCACTAACCAAGAGCCTTATAAATGAAGAAAAATTAAAACAATTTCCTTTAAGAATCTTTAGATCATTCTCTCTCACTGTCTGTCTGTCTGTCTCTCTCTCTGTGTTTATTCTCTCTCTCTCTCTCTGAAAGTGAAATGCATTTACTGTTGGCTTATTTCCTTAATCCTAATATCCAAATATATAACTAGGATATTCTTGCATGTTTTTCTTAGCTCCTGTCTTGTATAAATGCCCACAGGCCTTCCTTTTACGTCTGTAGTTCTAGATCAGATATACAGTATTTGTGTAGACAGTATTAGAACCTTGCAAAAATATTCTCTTTTAGAAGGTGGCTGAGCAGGAGATGGAGGCCAGCAGGTGTCAGTGTCACCCAGTGGAAGAGCTGAGAATGATTTCATTGTGATTTTTTTTTTCTTGAGGAAGGTTTGCTTTTTTGAATGAACTTTTAAAGAACTAAAATTAAGTTCTTGGTTGTGTTATGCAAACCCTGGCTTGGTTTAAATGCCCTGAGTTGGATAGTGATTGTTGTCATGTTTTTACACAACTGTTGCGTTGGGATATAATTTTAGTATTGTCTGGGAATCTGAGCATCATTGAATAGGTGCTTTAAATTTCATATTTACTTTCTAGATGATTGGTTCATGATAGAGAACAAAGCGTCCCTTTGGGTAGGGACAGTAGTGTCCTAGCACTGGAATTTTGCAGTAGTCTTCATCTGCACCAACCACGCATTCTTTTCTTCTTCTTTCATCTGAAGAAACAGGTTCAGAAAAGCTTTTGTTAAAAGACTGACAGCTGTGGGGGAGAGGGTCAGAAGTAGAACAGAAATTAAGAGCAGAAGTGCCTGGGTCTTCAATAAGCGTACTCAGATTGAGGGGGCGAACCAGGCTCCAGTGGGCTGTCAAAATCTGTACATGCTCACAAGTGATTATCTTCAGTGTAATCCCCATAGCAACGTAGCAAAGTGCCTGCCCATATTTGGATGATAAAGATGATTATGCTAGAGGAAGGAGGAAAATGCTGGGGACAGCCTGATTGAGGGGTGGCTGCTGTGCAGGCCAGCTCGTGCCCTTTTCCTTCGGCGGCGGCAGGAGCCACGTTTGAGACTGGCCTTCAGAGCTCCTTGTTCACATAATCAACCAGAAAGTGCTTATCCATGCTGGTCTGTGCTCAGATCTGGCTAGCGAGCCAGAAATTATTCTGGTTCCCATTCTTTTTGTAGCTTCTGAAGGCATCTGAAGATGGACCCTGCTGGCCGATTCCTGCTATTTTCCCGGAGGATCACCAAACCACAGCAAGCTGTAGAGCTTTAGGCTAAGGAACAGATGCTAATAGTAGTTGTTTTCCAAACAGAAATGAATGCAACGTTGGCCAGTAAAACTGGGCTTAATAAACATAGGAAAAACTCAAGGCAGGCCTCCTGTGAGTTACTTTCCCTGTGTTTTTCAAATTGGTTTATGAATATTAAATGTTTTTTGTGAAATGACATGTCTCTATTAGTCATAGACTGCAAGTGCCTTTGATAGAGGTGACTAGGCGGTGCCCTGGTCTAGCCTGTTGAGAGCAGAGTGGTGGACATGGAGGAGAATTGTTCTGCTCTGATCGTGCCTCAAGCAAGGGCTTGATGCCCAGCTGTGGGGCGTGCAGTCCATAGATTGCCATAGCCATCACCTTCTGTGCCTCCCTCAGCTGTAGAGGGCTGTCTGTCTTTGCCCAAGCAGCCACCTCCAGTGTCCGAGATGGAGACTGAGATAAAATCCCAGCACTCCCACCTCAAGATCACCTCTGATGGGGACTCCACTTCTCAGTTCCAGCCGGGCTGGCTGGGGCCTGTTGGGCCTGCACTGGAGCTCTCCTTCCTTTGCCCAGTGCTTTCTTGGGCCCTTCCCCTTCACAGGTGCTGATCCCAGATCCATTGAACTTCTGCTTTGAGAAACCCAAAGCAGGGCTTATAATCAACCTGTCTCCTCTTCTTGGAAAACAGTAGAAAAAAATAATTGGCCTCATAAACTAAATGTCTAAAAATCTTTTGAGGTGATTTATCTTTTCATTAATTTTTATGTAAGAGAGGAAAGGGTAATCTTTACAAAGTCTCAGGAAGGGAAAAAAGTTATCTAGTGTTAACACTGTAAGCTAAGTTACAGTGAACGGTTCTGGACATGGAGCCCATGTGACAACTTTTTACCACAGAAAGAAAAAATTTTGAGATCTTGATTTACCTGGCTCCAAAAATCACATTGTGAAGCTTTCCATAACCAGGCTGTTATCAACAATTGCCTGGAATATTTTCTCATGTTTCCAGTTGTGTTTTATGATTCCATCAACCGTCCCAGCTAGTCTCAAAGTACCCAAGTGTTGCCTTGCCCTCCTTGTGGGCGGGGTCGAGGCTCCTTGTCTTGGGTTTTCCTGTGGGGGAGAAAATGGGGGAAGCCTGAAAAGGATGGATAGGGTGGGAAGGTTGGTGTAGGGGGCTCATTTTTAGGGCAACAGGCTAAACTCTTTTGTTCTAGTAACTTAGTTTCCAGAACTTTCTTTATCTGCACTTGAACCTTGAATTATTTAATTGAGAAGGTTGGGGGTAGTTTGGAATCTTATTGGTTGGATCAGAAGGTTCAAAAATCTGAAGGAATAGTGACCTCACCTTGAAGGTGCAGTGGAAGTAATGGGCAGAGTTGACAAGCAACTGATTGACAGCATTGTAAATTTATTTTTGAGGACTGAGGTCGAGGTCGATCACATGCTAGTTGTAACATAAAACAACAACAGTTGTAATGTTTAGATGCAACAAATTGGGTTACATGAAGTCTGGAAAGTTTATAGCTGACAAAGTACACACATACAAGCAACAATTTAGCCCAAGTCAGATTGAGAACCATTTTTAATATGATACCAAGAGGTGATATCCTGGGCCATACACGGGCTGGATTTCGTGCGTGTGTTAGGACTGAGGTAACATTTTGTTCTTATCTATATTTCCAGAAGCATTTTTATTAGAACTATCTCCTAGAAGAAAGAAAGATTGCAACACGATTCCATTTTCAGTATTGTGGAGGGTGAAAATCTCAATATATGAGACCTGGAAATTTAGTGAAAGTAGACACCTTAAAAAAAAAATAAGAAAACTTGACTAAGAAGAGTCAGTCTTTACTTCTGAGGTTAACCAATTCTGATAATAATATATGGATATGGTTTTGTTGCATAAATATGGTTTAGGTTTTACTCAACAAACCATTAAAGCTGTTTTGCTTACTCCTAATATAGTTCTCTTAGATTTCATCTGATAGTAAAAAAAGTCACAAACTTCTTGTAACATGAAAATGTCTTTTTTCTCAGTAATTATTCAAAACATTCAAAAATATTTTCCCACAATGTCACTGGCAGAGTATTTTCAGAATTCTCTATTTTAAAATCTGATACGTTTCCAATCGGTTGAACCCCAGAGTGGGAATTATAGGTTGAAACCAAGTGATGGCATTTTAGGTATACTCAAACGGCAATGCAAACATGTTCTTTATTGGACATTAGCTTCCCCCAGCATCTCCTAAAAGAAAAAGCATTGGCTTTAGAATTAGCAGCTTCCATCTTGTGTTGGCTGGAGTCCTTTGTTAGGGCCTTACTATAAAAATCAGAGAACATTTAGTCCCAGCCTGTCTTGAACAAGTACTTTCTTTTTCCTTTCCTCATTTCCCTCTCTGACCTTTTAAAGGCCCTTTATTCTGCCATCAGCATTAATCTCTGCTGGTCTTTCCTTTCTCTCATCCTATCATTTAGAGGTTTTACTTGCCTGATTTTATGAATGTCCTCCCCACTCTCCACCACCCTTTAAATCTCCCAGAAAGGGCAGGACATCTTACACTGCCCACCTAAAAGTGTGGTGGCTCTTTTTAGTGATATTGATTAGACTTAATCCTTCGACTGCTAGTATTTTACTTAAGATAAATGTTATCATTCAGCCTTACCTTCTCTAAATCATAGCAGAGCTGGGAGAAAAAGGACATTTTTAGCATTTCCCAAGTCACAGAGAAACGTCCTTACCAGATCACCTGGGGATACCCAGGGCAGTTTGGAGTTTGTCTTCTCATTGTTTTTCAATTATTTATGCTTTTGAGCATCAGTGCTCAGTTTTAAATTCCCATTGAGAATGTTCTCATTTTTGTCATAAAACTTCAATTAAGTCTCTTAATTTTTTCTTAAATCTATCACTCTAATGTCTAGAGGAGTCATTAAGAAACTGTAAAGAGACCCCAGTCCTCGCTGTATTTGCTGTCTCCTTTAAAGTGTGTTTACCAGATTTTTGTGACTCTCTACCAAGCAGTAAAGTATTGACATTAAGAAGGGAATATTGCCCAAAGCACACACATTATCCTGGAGCTTAATTGTCAACAATTTGAGATGGAAGAACAAAACTGAGTGTACAGACGTAATTCTTTGCAAAGATGACTCTTATCAGCAAACATGATACTCTGGAGTTTGAATGAAGAACTCTAAATGCTCCCAAGACACAAGCATTTTCTCTTTTCCTCCTCGTAGATCAGTGGGCCGGCTCATTCCATTAACTTTGATTTGTTGCTTCTCATAGTTTGGCCTTTGTCTTTTATCCTAAGTGGACATTCCAATCTTTTCTATTTGTTCATTCTGTCTGTGTTTAGATGAGCTAAGTAAGAGTCCAATGTCCTTAATACATATTTAGTTTGCCATATGTTTTTTTCCTCTATGCTTTACACATCATGAAATTTACTCATAAGGCATCAAACATTAATCATATTAACTCTTTTACTTTTCCCCTCCATTACAATTATGGTATTTACTTGAAATCCAGTTGGGTTCATTGTTTTCTTTTGTCTCTCTCCCCTCCATGTTGAATTAAGTTTTTGAATATGTCAAGCTTTAACAGGCTCATAATCATAATCAAAACTTACAAAAAGGTTTATTCAGAGAAGTATTTCTACCACATCCCTGGCACGCTCTTTGTCTTCACCTCTTGTAGGTAACCAATATCATGGTTTCAGAGTCTTTCTTCCCATGATTATTTTTGTGAAGATAAACCAATATACGTATGCTTCCTTACATTTCTTTTCTTTTGTACACAAAGGTAATAGTACCACTTATGATCTTTGGTGCTTTCATTTTTTCATCTCACAAGATCTCTTGGCCATCATTCCACATCGGTTTATAGAAGGGGCTTTCTCATTCTTCTTTGATACTGACATAGTCTCCATTACCTGTTTGTACCAGAGTCGATTCAGCAACCTCCTATGATTGGATATGTAGGCAGTTGCTAACACTTTGTAATTGCAAATTAATGCCAGAAATGAATAAACTTGTATATATTTATTTTGTATGTATATATACTGAAAGCATATTTTCAGGGCAAATTCCTAGGATTCCTGGGTTTAAGGGTAAATGCATATGCAATTTTATTCTATATTGCCAAATTCTGTTCAAATTTTGCAAACCCCATGGAACAGAATTCTGTTCCCCCACAGCCTCAGCAATAAACTATGCTGTGAAGCTTTTGAATTTTTCTTAATCTGATGGGTGAGAAGTGGTATCTCATTATAGTTTTAGACTGAAGCTATTATTGTTCAACATCTTTTCCTTTGCTTAAGGACCTTTTAAATATCTTCTTGTAGGTAGCCCATTCATGTATTTTGCCCATGTATCTATAGGGTTTTTTTTTTTTATTGAATCATAGCTGTGTACATTAGTTCAATCATGGGGTACACTGTGCGGGCTTCACATGCAATCTGAGATATTTTTATCAACCTGATTGATTTGAAGGGTCGGGAGAAAACTTCTAAATACGGATCAAAAATGTTTTCATATAGTAAACGAGAAAATATCTATAGGGTTTTTGGTGTACTTTCCCTCTCAATTTTTTTTTTTTGAGATAGTCTTACTCTGTTGCCCTAGGCCAGAGTGCTGTCAGCCAAGCTCATAGCATCCTCAAACCCCTGGGCTCAAGCCATTTTAAGCAATCCTCCTGCCTCAGCCTCCTTTGTACCTGCCTCAAGGTCCTGACTAGTTTTTTTATTTCAGTAGAAATGGGGTCTCACTCTTGTGTAGGCTGATTTCAAACTCCTGAGCTCAAGAGATCCTCCTGGCTTGGCCTCCCAGAGTGCTAAGATTACAGGTATGAACCACTGTGCACAGCCTTCTCCCTCAATTTTTAAAAGTTCTTTTTTTTGTCTGTACATTTTTATTTTTTTATTTCTTTTTGGCCGGAGCTGGGTTTGAACCTACCATCTCCGGCATATGGGGCTGGGACCCTACTCCTTGAGCCACAGGCGCTGCCCTGAAAGTTATTTTCTTTTGTATTAGAGATATGAATTCTTCATGCATAATATACACAATATTGCTTATATTGCAAATATTTTATTTTGGTTTGTATTTTATTTGACTTTGCTTATATATTTTTTCCTTGTAAAACTTTTATTAATTTTCACTTAGTTAAAATTTATCACCTTTTTTCAATTGCATCTGGTTTTTAGTTGCAGTTACAATGGCTTTCTTGTATCATGTTATTTATAGAGGAGTCTACCCTGATACTTATATAATTTTATTTATACATTTTTTAACATTTAGATCTCTGATTCATTTGGAATTTATTCTTATACATAGTGTGAGGAATGGATCTAACTTTATCTTTTTCCACATGGCTAATCAGTTGTCCAGCATCATTTGTAATAAGACCATCTTTGCTCCAGCGGTTTGCAATACCAGCTTTATCCTCACTGGATTCTGTATGTAACCTAAGCCCTGTCTTTTCTTAGGCACTATAAGATTAACTAAGCCCTATGAAGTCAATCAGTGGACCCTCATAATGGAGAAGTTTAAAAGTTAAAATATGATCTAAACATTTCAGATTAATATGGGGGTACAAATGATTAGGTTACAATGCTTGCATTTGTTGGGTAAAGTCCCTCTTGTCATATGTCCTGCACCCAGGAGGTGTGCCATATACTTTTACACTGTGGCCAATAGGTGGCAGCACACTCATCTCCCTCCCTCCAGCCTTCCTCCCTTCTTCCTTCCTCCCCATCCTCCTTTTTTCCTTCCTTCCCCCTCTTCCTCTTCCCTCATCCCAAATTGAATTGAATTGAGGTTTTCTCTTCTGCAGGTGTTTACTGGTTTCTTATTAGTATTGAGTACATTGGATACTTGCTTTTCCATTCTTATGATGCTTTATTAAGAAGAATGTGTTTCAACTCCATTCATCATCTCAACATTTTGGTGTTATTGTTACTAGAGTGTCTAAATTAGTGTCACAATTAAACAGTAATCATGTTCCCTGGCATCAGCTCTCAATTGCTTAAAATGCAGATTACTGAACTCAATCATCAAAAACTTTTATTTACAAGCAGGGAGGGGGCCTTGTTGTTTTATCTGGTTAAGCAGCGGCACAGTGAAGGTGGCATAGAGGGTCCCTGGAACACTCTTTGCAAAGCATGGTCTTCGAGAAAAGAGGCGGCCTACCTGACATAAATATCCAATGTGGCTACCTGTGTGAACAGTAGTAGACTGTTTCGGCGATGACAAAAGGAAAGGAAATACAGGCTTTCTGCTACATACAAAACATGACAGTTTATTCAGGGAGCTAGTGTTTAGCACTAAGTTGGAAGTAAATTCGCTAAATGTGAATTTAGTAAAACCATCTTTCAGATTTTATTCTTGATTGTCTGGACATGAGATTTAGGTCTGCGGGTCTCAGGTCTTTTTTAGTTTTTCATAGTGCTCAGGAAGCTAAGGACTCTGGCCGACTTATTTTTGTGATAAAGCCTCATTTAACCCACAATGATAGGAAGACTGCTCTGATTTTGTGAGGTTAGAAGTGAGATTACATAAGCACATTTGTGATAGTTTAAAATAAAGATAGCATTTGTTATAGTTTTTATAATGAAAGCAATCCTATTGCTTTTCCCACGGAAGCCTACCATCTGGAAAGTTATTAATCTTGAAATGTTCTTTCAAAATCAGAGACCCAAATGGTTGAGCATGGAAACAGTATTTGACATAGTTCTCTACCACGCTTTGGCTTTACAAATGTGGTCATAGTGTGTGTGAGGAAGTATAAGAAACACTTGCATCTTATGAGGCTGAGTCTTTTTATCCAGATTTGTTTTCATCTGTTTATTCCTTTATCTCAAAGGTCAGAGTCCACTGGGGTCCTAATCTCAGTCATGTGCGTTCTTTATGAATAAAATTCCAGGCATACAGAGAGCACATGTGCACATTTTACATAAGATAGTAAAACCTCAGTATGTGGGGACCACGTTCTCAGTGTGACCTTATGGTCCCCATTCCTTGCAGTCTTACGATCTTGTGTTAGTTTGGTTTTTATGGATGAGAATTGTTCTTCTTTACTGTGAGTCCTGCCGGTATATAGCAGCCATCGAATAGCTAAACTTGAAGAGGCTTTTGGGCAAAGATTTAATTATTTGTCCTCTGGCCCTTTCTGGTTGTCTTCTCTATTTCATAACACAAAGCTAACGAGGATTACAGCTTTGGTGGGGTCTGCCTACTAAATGATGCCTGCAAATAACACATTCATTTATTAGCATTTGGGATTTTGATTAAATCATTCTGCAAGTAATTTCACTTTAGTGGCTGTTAAAGAGTTTGAAAGGAAAAATATGTTTTGGCATTGAGTACTTGGAGATCCCTCTACAGTTTGTAAAACTGTAATGCAAATTGTAATCAGGGTTTTTATTGCCCAGATGTACAGTAAGGCACCCTTTTGATTCCAGCACTTATTATCATGTGATACACTAATAATGTACATGTTGCACATTGCTAACAAATTGTTGAAGTTGGACCGACAGTCTTAAGGTGCTAAACGCTATTTTATTGGTTTACTAGCCTTAATTGAAACAATGTCTCCATTTTTCCATTCTACTGCTGAAAACATTTGCCCCATTGTTTTATTTATGTTTTTGTCACACATTTGTCTGTAACTACATTTATTTGAATATTCATATTTTATGGCAATTCCTGGCCTTTCCCATATCATTTTCCCACTAGCCTCTTTACTTTTGCAGTTCCTTGTAGCAGCCCGTATAGCTAATGGCTATTAGGAGTGAGAGTTATAAGAAACACCTGTAAGGATCAATAATGGAACACCTTGGTGGAAAGGGCACGGAGAGGGATTTGGCTCTCCTAACAAGCATGAGAGCTCATGAGATGAGCGCAGTGGTGAATTGGCAGTCTCTACACCTGTGTTGAGAGGCACGAGATCAGCCTTATATTAGGCTGGAGCAGAGGGCAGTCAGGAACGTGCACATTCTATCATAGACCTGCTTACGCTGACTCTGTCTCCTCTCCAGCCTGCAGAATGCCAGCACGGTGTCTCTCTGCTGAAGATCACTAAGCTCTGCTAAAGACTAAGATCCATCTTTATAAGAAGACTGCTTTAGGCTCTGAAAGACTCTTTCTCTCTCCCTTCCGCTAAAGTAAATAGCCCCAGGCACCTAAGAGCAATTGTTCCTGAGCAAGGTAGATTAGTGGTCGGCATCCGGAATTTAGATAAGCCAGGGCCAGAGAGTCCCAACAAGTCCTGGGTCCTGATAAGTGGCGTCCACGAAGGGACCCTGACGTCCCTACATCTCATTTGTCAGCAATCTGCTTATCTCCAAGGTAGCTCAGATTATCCTGACTCATCCTTCAACTTCACATGGGGACCCTACCCTGGTAGTTCAAGACCTCAACTAATTCTGAGAAAGAAATGGAGCTTGTGGCCCCATCCTCAATGGGGACTTTTGAGGACTTTTACCTCTTTGTTTTTTGTTCTGCCTAACCAATTCTTTGCTTTATTTACAAATGCCCTAAATCCTAAAATCTATCCATTTTCTGTCGAAAGAAAGTACCCTTTTCATTTAGTGAGTAATGTGATATACAAGTGCATTTGTTTGGGAGAGATAGGAAATATAATAATTTAACTCGTTCTGTGTAGTTTTTTCCTCTAAGATGCTTTACTAATTCACACATTGTATAATACCTTTTATTCACCTTCCCCAGAATAGATCGCTCCTAGAATTATGATCTTCCCTTGAGTAAATGCTGTTCTTTTTCTTTTTTTTTTTTTTTTGTGAGACAGAGTCTTACTTTGTTGCCCTCGATAGAGTGCTGTGGGATCACAGCTCACAGCAACCTCCAACTCCTGGCTTAGACGATTCTCTTGCTTCAGCCTCCTGAGTATCTTAAATGCTACTCTTCTTTAAAGTGTTTTTAGCTTAGAATTTTAAAGAATAGTTTATTCTCAAATAAGAAGTCTAGACCTTATCACATGGGAGAGTTGATTCAATGACTTAATAATATCAGGTCTAACACCTCTGCAATTCTCTGTGCCTTCTCCGATGCCTTAGTCAACAAGATTGCTGCCAGTCATTAAGCCATAATATCTTGTTTTAAGTCAGGAAGAAAGGGAAAGGATTTGTCTTTTGTTTATAATTTAAAACATAGATACAAAACTGTTCTCAGGACATCTGTAACCTGAAAACAGAAAAGCTGTAAATTTTCTATTTGGAATAATATTTTTGCTTTTCAAATTGATTATCTGAAACGTTATGAAATATACTATCTTTATTATGTCATTATTTAAGATATTCAATTAAGAAATATTGTCCATTGACTGTTTGCCAGATAATGGTTAGAATTTGAGACTACAAATGCTAATAAAACAATAGCTTCTGGATTCATCAGGAAGAAAAGCAAACAAGTGGACAGTGTAGAACTGTGTGAGTGATAATACATAGACCTTAGAATTACAAGAGGGTAAAATTAGAATGTGGAGTTACTATCTGGTACAGATGAGACTTTACCTGTAATCTGGAACATGGATACAAGGTTAATTGATAAAAGCAAGGGGAAGGTAGGGTGGTTATCCAGGGATCAGGACCAACATGTGCAAAGGCCTGGAAGTAATAGACTTTGTGGTTTGCTCAAGAATTACAAATGATTCTCTATGGCAAGGTCATAGACATGAAAGGTGGAAATGTAGGCAAATGCTTAGCACTTTGGTCTTCATCCTATCCATGATAATTATGCTATCACTGCCTGCTTTCACTGAAGCTAATTCCTTAGAACTTAGTTTTAGTTCCACTATTCTGGAAGTAATAGGTCAAATGGTTTTCTTGTATTAACATCAGTTATTTACTTGGAACTGAATGATGATGATCCACTGGCCTAATCTGACCAACAGACATAGATAGTGGGGTGATTTTGTTTTCTTTTTTTGTCCTGTCTAGTTTAAAACAAGTTGAATTTATTTTCAACATTTAAAAATCAAGAGATTTTACAGATAAATCCAATCTTTGGTTAAGGGCAGGTGATACCTAGTTCATTTTAATTCTCCTTTCCTATTATTTTACAAATGTGTTCACTTGACTGATTTAAGGTCCTTGGTTGGCCCCTGCAAGCACTTACATTTATTGTCTCTAGCAGAGGATGTAAAACTGTAAAAACATGGCTAACTTGGACACTAGCAGTTCTAGTCAAGGTGTGGTGACATGAATCTGTTTTCATTGACACAAACTGACAACATGGTCAAACGGGCTTACGGCGGCCACCAGCTTGCTTGAGTGAACATCAGTGAAACACCTATATATTGTGAATCTTGTTTCTAATTAACTCATACTATTTTTATGCCTCTCAAAATGATTGCTTCCTGATAGACATTATAATCTAAAAACAAATAACTCCTTAGCAAGTTCTAAAAAAAGGAACATAGCATCTCTGGTTTTGGGATTTTGTTATGCGGGCTAATCTTACTGGAGTTAGGTGATATTTCAAAGTAGTTTTGATTTGCATTTGTCTGATGATTAAGGATGGTGAGCATTTTTTCATGTGTCTGTAGGCCCTGCGCCTGTCTTCCTTAGAGAATTTTCTCTTCAAGTCCTTTGCCCACACTGAGATGGGATCACTTGCCCTTTTGTTGCCAAAACTCTTGAGTTCTCTGTGGATTCTGGTCATTAAACCTTTGTCTGAGGCATAACCTGCAAATATGAGTTATTTATTTTTTATTTTACTTTTTTATTTGTATTACATAGCATTCAATTAAAATGGACACATTTTTAGTAAAAAAAACGAAAATTAGAAGATGATGCTAGTATGTTGAATAGTGTTTCACCCAGTATATGAGCAACTAAATTAAAAACAACTACTTGTGAAAATAATGAAGATTATTTATCATTCAGTTTCACATGTGGTAAAGGAAATCCACCATGTCCCACATGCATCATTCGTGGCAAAACATTAACAAATAAATCTATGGTTCCTAGCAAATTAAAGATATATTTTCAATCGAAACATTCCCATTTGTCTGAAAAGCCCAGTGAAATATTTTGAATGCTTTGCACTCAGTAATACTAAAGAAGCAAAAATGTGGACCAAATATACAACAATATCAGATAAAACACAAGAAATGAGTTACACAGGTGAAAAAATTGTAGCTAGGAAAATGAAATCTCTTATGTTATCAGCCTCTTGTGCAATTATAAAAACAATGTTTGGCAAAGAATACAAAAAAGAAATTTAAAAACTTCCATTTTCAGGTAATACAATATTTCAAGGTATTACAGATTTATATGAAAATATACAATTTCAGGTGTGGAGCCTGTGGCTCAGTGGGTAGGGTGCTGGTCCCATGTACTGAGGGTGGTGGGTTTGAACCTGGCCCAGCCAAAACTGCAAAAAAAAAAAAAAATATATATATATGTATATGTATATATGTGTATATATATATGCAATTTCAAGTAATAACTCACCTCAAAGAAACAAATATGTTTGCAATTCAGTTGGATGGATCTACTGATATCAGTGGTAAACTCCAAGTTTTAGCACTTAGTAGATTTGTCTATAAAGAAGAAATCATAGAACAATATTATTTTGTCAATGACTCCAAATGACAACGAAGGACAAGGATATTTTTATTTTATTGATCAATAACTTAATTCTAATAACTTACCTTGGGATTCCTCCATAACTATTTATACAAATGGAGCCCCATGAGATGTAAAGGATTTGTTATTTGTCAAAAAAAATCCAAAAATTATTTTTATGCACTATTTTCTTTATCTTTTTTTACCTTTTTTTATTGCTTGGGATTCATTGAGAGTACAAAGAATTAGATTATACTGATTGCATTTGTTAGATAAAGTCCCTCACTGTTTTCTACACAGAGAAGTGCTAGCATCAAAATCATTAGTGCCTGAATTAAGAAAAGGTCCTAGGTAACAGTATTAAATTTATTAATTATATAAAAAGCAGGCTATTGCAATCAAGATTATTTGCAGAATTATGTTCTTCAATGAATGCTTCTCATATGCTGCTCCCATTACATACATAAGTGAGATGATTATCTGGAGGAAGAGTCTGTCAATGTTTTATGAATTAAAATAAGAAGTATTAACCTTTTTAAAAATGCAACATTCTAAATTAGGCAAATTACTTTGTGAAAAGTTTTGCCATAATAAATTTGCATTTTTTGCTGAGTTCTTCAGTGTCTGAATACTTTTAATAAGAGTATGCAGGGAAATCATGAAAGTATTCTTATATCTACAGATAAAATCAATGTTTTCAGAGAAAAATCACTGCTCAGGAAGGAGGAGTTAAAAGAGAAAATGCAGTAGAAATGTTTGAACTAGTGAAAAGTTGTAAAGTGAATAAAAATATTGCTAAGTCATGGGAGAAGCCCAAGTGCCCATCGGCCCACAAATGGATTAATAAATTGTGGTACATGTATACCATGGAATATTATGCAGCCTTAAAGAAAGATGGAGACTTTAACTCTTTCATGTATACATGGATGGAGCTGGAACATATTCTTCTTAGCAAAGTATCTCAAGAATGGAAGAAAAAGTATCCAATGTACTCAGCCCTAATATGAAGCTAATTTATAGCTTTCACATGAAGGCTATAACCCAATTATAGCACAAGAATATGGGGAAAGGGGCAAGGGAAGGGAGGGGAGGGAGGAAGTTGGGTGGAGGGAGGGTAATTGGTGGGGCCACACCTACAGTGTGTCTTAGAAGGGAACAGGCGAACCTTACTAAATGCAGAATACAAATGTCTTCATACAATAACTAAGAAAATGCCATGAAGGCTATGTTAAGCAATTTGATGAAAATATTTCACATTGTATATGAAATCAACACATTGTACCCTCTTATTGCACTAATGTACATAGCTAGCATTTAATAATAATAAAAAAATTATTGAACAAATTTTACTAACTTTAGATTTGTTGTACACACATTGAAAAATATTTTCATGCTCCTATACTTGACATAACATCTCTGGATTTGGGTGAGAAATTCATTTGGTTAGCAAATTTAAATATTACAGTAGAGAAAAAGTTAGCAGAAATAAGAAATGACATAGGATTGCACTTAGAATGTTCAACAACAGATTTTTAAAACTTTGGTTATTTTTCAAGGGTGAATTTCAAAATATTACCAAAAAAGCAATACAAATACTTCTGTTCTCCACATTATATTTGTGTGAAGTAAGCTCTTCTGCAGTCAATAATATTAAAAACAAAACTCAATCATGGCTAAAATCCTTGAAAGAAGCTTCAAGATTATGCCTATTCAAAATTCAGTCTTGCAAAGAAGATATTTTAAATAAAGTCATAGTCAGATATTTCATTAAATGTTAAAGTATAATAAACAGAAAAACAAATAAAAATAAGTTTTTAAAAGAATTTTATCTTTTATTAAAAATTAGAAAAAGTAAAAAAAAATTATAAAAAGTGTTTTTTTTTTTTGCTGTGATAGTGCATTTTGCTTTTATTACTAAAAGAAAAATACTCTTTTTTTGATCAATATAATTTAAGTGTGCTATGGAAGTTTTACAGGTTAACATGTGCCATGAGATAAGAAAGGTTGGAAAACACTGTACTAGACTGTCCATGTTAATTATTTCAAGGAAGTGGGTTTGATGGGAGGAGGTTACAATTTTTGTTATTTGATTTGTTGCTGCAGTCATGTTTTACTTTACAAAATAAAGTGTATTTTAAAATTCATTAAATTAGAAGTACATTTGTTAATTTTATTGCTTAAATGGGTACATTATCTCACACTGAAGATGTAGCGACTTTCACTCTCCACATACATCAAATAAAGAAATGTATATTTCCACATTTCCACAAATAAAGCCTAGAAGTCTCTTTAAAAAGATTTTATTTTAAATTTATAAAATTGTTACTGAAATTATATGAGTAGAATGTGATACTAAAGATTTCAATCACATTTGTTTGGTTTTAATAAAGTATGGTTGTTATAAATTGTATGTTTATGTATTTCTATTCCTTCTGCCATTGTAGAAAAATAATTTATAGAAAATAATAATATCAATCAAAAGCACCAACTGTTATGTTTTAAAATGAAACAAACTGCCGATAGAGACTACCCCGCTCTAAGCAGAACATTAATGACTTAAAATAATAATTTTTAAAGCATGGATATTGGACAAACATTAGCATTCAAAAAATCCACAGAATTTTGACTTCTTTGATACACATAAAACCAACAGGGTTTTTAGTTAAATCCAAATATCCCCCCCAAAAAAAATGCTGCAGGCAGGTAAGATATACTTGAAATAATGTCTTTGTCATTCCCTTTTTATATGAATTACATTAACCATTTTAAAAAAGAGGGCTAGACTTTCAGAGAGACAAATATTAAAAATGCATTCTTCTCTCAACTTTAGAGTGAATATTTGCCTTTTCTATTCAAGAAGATAAATTAAACCATATAAGCAAATTAAAAATAAGAAATAATGTATTATAATTATCATTTTATTCACTTATATCACTAATACCCCATTCCTATTTCAAATATATATGCAAGATGACTTCTTCTTATATTTCAAAATAGTAAAAATCATGAGAAAAATTTTGATATTGTGAAGAAAATGACCACTATTTTGATGTACTTTTTCTCCTTTTTCTTTAGCAAATAAATGATGAAGTTATATCTCCATGCACAAGTGGATTAATAATTTTAACCTAACTAATGGGTCAGCACTCTTTTTAAATACAATAAAACTATCATAAAAGTTACTATAAGGAATTATATTTCCTGAATTTTTTTTAGTGACTAAACAAGTAAATTCAGTAAAAAAGTTCCTAAAATTTGTACGTGTTCTCTGTCCCCATCCCTCACCTCCAGCTTCTGGTAACCAGATTTCAACTCTTTACTGTTTCTATGAGATCCCCACTTTTAGGTCACATAGGTAAATGTGGTCATGCAGTATTTGTACTTCTGTGTGGGACTTATTTCATTCAGGTTGACCTCCATTTCCATCCATGCTATCACAA
The DNA here is from genome assembly GCA_963573935.1 of Arctocebus calabarensis. Taxonomy (NCBI): domain Eukaryota; kingdom Metazoa; phylum Chordata; class Mammalia; order Primates; family Lorisidae; genus Arctocebus; species Arctocebus calabarensis. The sequence goes on from CAUYON010040546.1 coordinate 23,500, forward strand.
ATTATAAAATTTACTTCTTTTGAAAGGGTGTAGAGTATTCCATGGTGTTAGACATATCACATTTTCTTTATCCATTCATCCTTTGATAGACACTTATGTTAACTCCATATCTTGGTTATGGTGAATAATGCTGAATAGTGGACATGGGTGTTCAGATACGTCTTCAATAAGTCAGTTTAAATTCCTTTGTGTATATCTTCAGGAAAAAAAGTATTATTGGATAATGATCTTAGTAAAAAATTTCAGTTAGACCGAGGGAATAAGTTTCAGTGATCTATTGCACTGCATGATGACCACAGTTAATAATAATATATGTTTCAAAATTACTAAAAGAAACTTCTAACATTCTCCACACAAAAAATGATAAATTAGTATGCTGTCAGATATTATGTATATTAATCAGCTTGATTGAATCTTTATATAATGTATACTAGATAAAAGCACCACATATCTCATAAATATACACAATTAATTTTTGTCACTGAAAGTACAAAGAATTGTACATGATATTCAGAAAATGAAATGCCATACACAGAAACTCTCAAGTGAATGCTGTGTGTTTGTTTGCATGTACATTTATTTTTTTCAGAAAAGATAAAATCTAGAAACATGAACAGAGATTATTTACTAATGGATCATAGAAAATGGAAATAACTATAGTCTTACAGAGTACATGTCAAATTATCACATGGTGGAAGATGCATCAACAAATAAAACCTTAGAATGCCATTTGTGTTATGACTCACATTTCATGAAAATAATCATAAAACAGGTAAAGTGGTCATTTAGCATTAGAAAGCTTTTCCTAAGATAGTCTTATATAAAGCTAGATGGTGTATTCACACTCAAAAATAATTATCCAACTTTAATAAAAAGTTATGTGATTATTTGTTATTTTCTTAGTTTTGTCTCTTATTCACTTCCCATACTAAGTGCTGGAAGACTTTTATTTTGATTTTTATATGTTGGAGCACCTGCTATATGCTAGGAGTTTCATATATTATATGAAATGAATTTCATGAATATGAAAATATGAATTTCATATTTTATTGTTGGGGATTCATTGAGGGTACAAAGAACCAGGTTATATTGATTGCATTTGTTAGTTAAAGATCTTCTTGTAAACGTGTCCCACCCCCAAAAGGTATGTCACACACTGTGACCTCCAACCCCCTCCCTCCTTCTCTCTCTCTGCTCTCCAACCATGTACTAGGTCATTAATTGCCTTGCTGCCATATCAGAATTGAGTACATAGGATTCTTGCTTCTCCATTCTTGTGATGCTTTACTAAGAAGAATATGTTCCACTTCCATCTAGGTTAACACAAAAGATGTAAAATCTCCCATCACTTTTAGTGGTTGAAAAGTATTTCATGGTATACATATACCATAGCTTGTTAATCCATTTCTGGGATGGTGGGCAATTAGGCTGTTTCCACATTTTGGCAATTGTAAATTGAGCTGTGATAAACAGTCTAGTGCAAGTGCCCTTATGGTAAAAGGATTTTTTTTTCTTCTGGGTAGATGCCCAGTAATAGAATTGCAGGATCAAATGGGAGGTCTAGTTTGAGTTCTTTGAGGATTCTCCATACTTCCTTCCAGACAGATTGTATTAGTTTACAGTCCTACTAGCAACATAAAAGTGTTCCCTTCTCTCCACATCCATGCCAGCATCTGCAGCTTTGAGACTTTGTGATGTGGGTCATTCTCATTAAGGTTATCCCAGGGTGGTTTTGATTTGCGTTTCTCTAATAAGTAAGGACAATGAGCATTTTTTCATGTTTGTTGACCATTCCTCTGTCATCTGTCTTCTTTAGAGAAGGTTCTATTACTCTCTCTTGCCCATTGATATAAGGGATTGTTGGCTTCTTTCATTTTGATTAATTTGAGTTTTTTGTAGATCCTAGTTACAAAGCTTTTGTCTGTTTCAAAATATGCAATTATCCTTTCCCATTGAGTAGGTTGTCTATTTGCTTTGGTTGCTGTCTCCCTAAGCTGTAAAGAAGCTGTTTAGTTTAATTAAGTCCCTTATGTATATTTTTGCTGTAGCAATTGTCACAGAAGTGTTGTTCATAAAGTCTTTCCCCAAGTCGATATCTTCAAGTGTTTTTCCTATGTTCTTCTTTGAGGACTTTTATCATTCCTGCCTTAAATGTAGGTCTTTTATCCATCTTAAATCAATTTTTGTGAGTGGAGAAATGTATGGGTCCAGTTTCAGTCTTTTACACATGTAGCACAGGACAAATGAACTAACATTTGGAGATGTCTGACCTTTCCCAAATTTCTGAATTCTTTTTTTTTTTGAGAGAGAGCCTCAAGCTGTCACCCTGGGTAGAGTGCTGTGGCATCACAGCTCACAGCAACCTCCAATTCCTGGGCTCAAGCGAGTCTCTTGCCTCTGCCTCCCAAGTAGCTGGGACTACAGGCATCCGCCATAACGCCCGGCCAT
>CAUYON010040547.1:0-33205 GCA_963573935.1 Arctocebus calabarensis
GAATGGATTAATAAATTGTAGTACATGTATACCATGGAATACTATGCAGCCTTAAAGAAAGATAGAGCCTTTACCTCTTTTGTGTTTACATGGATGGAGCTGGAACATATTCTTCTTAGCAAAGTATCTCAAGAATGGAAGAAAAAGTATCCAATGTACTCAGCCCTAATATAATGCTAATTTATAGCTTTCACATGAAGCCTAAAACCCAATTATAGCACAATAATACAGGGAAAAGGGAAAGGGAGGGGAGGGGGGGATGGGTGGTGGGAGGGCAATCAGTGGGATCACACCTATGGTGCATCTTAGCAGGGTACTGGTGAAACTTATTAAATGTAGAGTATCAATGTCTTTATATAGTGATCAAAAAAGTGCCATGAAGGCTATCTCTAACAGTACGATCAAAATATTTCTGATTGTATATGAAGCACATTCTGCCCTATGAGTGCACCAATGTGCACAATTATGATTTAATAAAATTATTGTAAAAAAATAAAGAAATTGTCTTTTACCTCTTTGGAGCTCAAAATGGAGGTGTATTGTTTTGTTTTTTCTTTTCTTAATCCTATATCTCAATGATCTTAAACTTCCTTTGAATTATCTAGATCTATACTTTTTGGTTATAACAATAGAGCAAATATTATTCCTCTATATGTAAATTATTTACTATTATAAAGTGAACGTGGAGATAGTTGTCTCAGAAGACAAAAGATTCTTGAATAATTGCTTAAGAAAATTTAATATTAATTATTCTCAAACTAAAAAGTTATTGTTAGCAAATTGCATACAAAATTTAATTAATACATAGCCATTTTCACACAGTAGAAGAGTTTACTTATATCTTGGAGAGGTGGGAGTCATGGGTAGTCAACTAATTCTGGTAGTGTTTTTCCTAAAGGGTCTTAAAAATAATTGAACATTTTTTTTTTGCATTCTTGATATTTTCTGTAGATATGTGCATAACCTATGGGACTTCCAGCAAAAAGTTGGAGGTACTTCTTAATACTGTAGAAGTATAGGGTGTAGTACTTTGGAAATTGCATTTATTGCTTGTGAGTGAGAACGGGCCAAATCCATATCAGGTTGGAAATGGCCCTCTATCTGATCCTGATTTGTCTTTATAACTTATTTATTACCTAAAACTTCACTGTCCAATACAGTAGCCACTAGCCACATGTATATATTAAATTAATTAAAACTCAATCAAAATAAAAAATTCATTTCAGGATTCAGTATCCGTATACAGCCAGTGGTTACCATATTGTATACTGCTAGAATAGAATACTTTTGTCATCTTAAAAAATTTTATTGAGTACTGCTGATCTAAAACTAAGGTAGTCTTCATCAATTACAAAAATCATGTATTCTTCAATCACTTTTCAGGATAATTTTGTTCCAAGACTATCTTTTGACCTGTTGTCGTCAAAGATCATCCCCAATGAATAACAGGAACGAGAAACAAAATCACACATTCCATTGCCAATAAAAATAGGAGATGTTAAATTCAAATAAAATTCAAAACAGAGAGCCATTGCTTTTCATGTCTATCCTGCACTGTCAAATGGCTTCCTTTATTCCACTCCAGTAAGAGACTGGACTAGACGTTTATTATCTAGATTAACAAAGTGGAGGTTCTGGACTAGGTGGGGGAGACGTAGTGAAAGAGATGGCACACTGAAAACAGTGCAGCCAAGTGAACATAAATGTCCCTTTCCCTTCCCTGGTTCCAGAAGAACACAGGCAGCCAGGTTATTTATTCTCCCTGTCATTATCTCATCTCTTCAACAGGAGACTAAAATCTTTTCCTTTGTAAACATATGATTGTAAAACAAATGATTACAGAGGAAAAACATAAAATAATGACATGCTATAGTCACAAGTAAAAAACCAGGCACTTTTCTTTTGTCCTGCACTGCAACCCTCCAGCATACTACTCTTCCCTTGTACAAACAGATTGCAATCAACTTCCTCGAGCATCACTCTTAAATAAGAAAGGATAGCTCATGATGACCAGATTTTGATGATAATCTCTAACAGGAAAGAGAACAGAACAAGCCAAGAGGGAAAAACAGAACTAGGGAAAAAAAGAGAAAATTCAAGAAAAGGAGAATCTCAAAGAAAGCACCAGAGAGGTCAGAGAAATATTGCCTTACTAAAATAAGTCCAAAATACCATTAATGGAAGTAGAAAGAAAAGTTTAAAATATGAGAATAAGTAGAATAAACTCAGAGGAAGATTTGGAAAAGAAAGATGAGGAACTCTCCCCCAAAGTTGAACACAAAAAAGAGATGAATAACATGAAAATAGTAAAAAAAAAAAAAAAAAATAGAGAGAGAGGTGCAATATCTGATGAATAGAAGTTCTGGGTGGGGGGAAAATGGAGAAAATGATGGGAAAGAAATGCAAGACTGTTGCTCTAAACTGAAAGATACAAATGCTAACACATGCATAAGAAAGAGCATCTGACCTGGCATATGATTGGGAAATTTCAGAGCATTAGGGACAAAAGTTACCTTTAAAGAGATGGATCACATTTAAAAAAAACAGTATTAGACATTGATCTTGTCAACAGTGACTGTCTCATTTAGAAAAACAAGTTCTATATACTACTTTAAAATATTGATACAAGTGCCAGAGGGAAAACCAAAAAAAAAGTTAAAAATGGCTTATTCTGGGCACATGAGTGAGGAGCCAGAGAAAGTGACATCCAAACATGGCTGAGTTTTTTCTTAGAAGTCTTTTTAGCACTCGTTGACATCTAAAATTACTTGAATATACTATATAATAACAATAAATTAAAAAAACAAAATAGGCCAGGCATGGTGACTCATGCCTATTATCTCATCTCTTTGGAAAGCAGAGGTAAGAAGATTGATGGAGGTCAAGAATTTGAGGCCAGCTTGGGCAATGCAGCAAGACCCTGTCTCTATAAAAACATTCCCTTTCCTTCCCTAAAAAAAAAAAGTAAAAAATAAAAAATTTAAAAAATAGCCTTGCATAGTGGTAACTTCCTATAGTCCTAGTTGCTCAGGAGGCTGAGGTGGGAGGACCACCTGAGTCCAGAAATCTGATTCTTCAGTGACCTATGATCAGGCTACTGCACTGAAGGCTGGGGGACAGAGACCTTGTCTTTAAGTAAGTAAATAAATAAATACCTTTCCCAGACAATAATCTCAAATAATTTAATATTTAACTCAGATCAAACTCCTACTTTAGAAAATAAAAACATAAATACATGGAATTTTAACCCAAATCTGAGAAATATGCAATTATAAGGTATATAAGTATAGATTATAATAGTTTGATGCAAAAAGTAAAAGTAATGAATAAGGACATGAACCTTTTTCAATGTGTGGATTTAGAGATATAAAATACATAGCTATCAAGTAATCATTAATACAATTATGCCTTTTTTAAGAGCAACTATAGTCACAATTTAAATCTTACCCTCAGAATTCACACTAAAGACTCCTGAAATCATCAGGCAAGCAGAGAAAATGACCTGACTGACTGACTGACAAGGAATACTTTTTCGTGTTCAATTTGTCAAAGTGAAGCCTAACAACTTGACCATGACATGACATTTTAGTATGTCAATGATTATGTAAAAATTCTGAGAGTACTCTTTTTAAGCATAACTTTTCTGGAAACTGAGATTTATTAAGAAGAAAAATACAAATACATTATCGTGGAAATCCTGGGACTCTTGTGTTTTCCACCAGGTTTCTCATCAGACAATCGGTAACGTCTCAGGACGATAATAGTACAGCTGATGTCAGGTTGTTAATGAGGGCAGATTTAAAATGGAAGCCTGAGGATGTAATTTTAAGTGTATTTCTTTTCTACTCCATAGCAAAGTAGTAAAATGGAAATCTGTAAATTGCCTGCTTGAGAATTTCTGGAGGCAACCTTTTGCTTAGCATATAAAATTTGAACTCTTGAATCTTTTATTCAATAATTGACATCAATTTTCCCTTCTTTCTTCACTCTTCTTAATACTTTGTCAGCTCACGCCAGCCTGATCTACTGGCTATTTCCAGGTCTACTTGGTATTGTTAGCTGCATTGTCTGCCTGCCTTGAATATCTTCATTTCTCCTTCTACCAACCACTATTTTTCCTCCATCTTAAAGTTCTGGTTGAAAGCCCTGCTCCAAGAAGCTAACTGAGATGGTAGGGAGAATGAGGTTTGGTTTTTATCACTCTTGGACCCCCAGTTCAAGTTCTTTCATCTCAGAGTGAAGTTTGTAAGAACCACAGGTCACTTTACTAATATTTAGTTTTCATCGTGGAGTTATAGCAAGTTACTGACTAACTTGTCTTCCTTACTGGCATTATTTCTGCTACCTACTGGATTACAACATTATAGTATGGGATTTAAAAATTATTGAAACTCTACTTTATCTTTTTATGGATATTATGCTCATTTTAAATTTTGGAGACCTTGATTCCACAAATCTGCCTCATATGCTAAGTTTTTTTCCTTTTCTTTTCCTTCCTTCCTTCCTTCCTTCCTTCCTTCCTTCCTTCCTTCCTTCCTTCCTTCCTTCCTTCCTTCCTTCCTTCCTTCCTTCCTCCCTTCCTCCCCCCTCCCTCCCTTCCTTTCTGCGTCCCTTTTTAATTTCAGATTAATATGAAGGTACAATTAGGTTACAATGCTTGGGTTTGTTAGGTAAAATTCCCATTGCAGTTGTGTCCCGCAGCCAGGAGGTGTTCCATGTACCCTTACATTTGTCCATTTTGTGGTAACACACCAATTTTCCTCCCTCCTCCTCTCTCCCCTCCTTCCCATTTGCCTGAATTGAGTTTTTCTCTTTTGTGGGTGTGTATTAGTTCACCTACTGGCTTCATATTAGTAGTAAGTACACTGCATGCTTGCTTATCCATTCTTGTGATACTTTTCTAAAAATGTTTCAACTGTAAGTTTGTTTTTCCCCCTGGCTACACTCGGTAGGAGTCTAGATATTTTAGCCTGTGAGGCTTGCTCCCCAGGTCTTTGACAACGGCAAGGTGTCGTGAAGTAGGCCAGGTCTTTGTTGGTGCCCCTACTGGTGAGACCGACGAGGCAGAGGGGAGGGGTGAATCTCAGGGCAGAGAGCTGCAGGCATCTCATGATGATCGTCTGTTTAAGGGTTCCAGATTGTAACCCACTGGCTCCTACCGTTTGGAAGAGAAGATGATGAGTGAGCACATATCAGGGCTGCAAATCTCTCACACTCTAGCAGTCTTTCTGATGCCTTGATATTATGCCCAAACCAGCCACTCAGGCCTTTCTTGTGGATGCCGATCTCGAAATGGCCATTGGGCTACAAAGACTCTCCCAGCACTGCATGAGCGAGCAGCGGGAACCGAAGGTACAAACTTCCTTCCAACCATTCCCTTGATGGCTACACAGAGCCCACCCTCATCCTGCTGTCCGTCTCCATGTCCTTTTGGTTTCAAGGTTTCCTCCAGCTTTCTAGTTTCTCCTGCGTTGATTTGGGGGTGGCGGATGAAACTTGTATCAGTCACCCATCTTTTCAGGAAATGCCGCATCACTCTTACACTAGTGTTTCTTAATCTTTTTGTCCCCTTTGGAGGTTTGGTTAAGCCAGTAGACATTTCTTAAGAATAATACTTTAATATGAAAAAAATAAAAAGCCTAAGATTACAAGTGAAAATTTTATATTAAAATATATACTTAGTAATAATTATATTAGTATAATTCTAGTAATAATGTTGAGTTTCACAATTCCCAGATAGTTGGGACAACTGTAATAGGCTATAAAAGTATGTGACCTCCATGATGATAAAATCACAAGTATGACTAATAAAAATATATTCATAATTGAGGGAAAAATGATAAATTTCAGTTAGACGTTAGTGAAAACAAAAGTAGAATTTTTCCCCATTCAAATTCAGAGACTCTGAATTCTCTCTGTGTCCCCCAGGTTCGGAATCCCCGCACTACACTATCTACATTATAGTTGGGAGTAAAGAGAAAAAGGGAGGGGAGGGAAGAGGGCGTAGATATTTCAAAAACCTTACAACTCCATATGGAATGTTTAGTATATGTCCCCCTTTAACCAATGATTGTACCATCTCATTAATTCTTATAAATTCCTAAGAAGTTGGTCCTATTAACCCTGTTTAACAGAATGAGGAAGTTGGCACCTACAAAGGTTAAGTAAATTGCTCAATGTCAGAGAGTTAGTAAATGCAGAAAACTGGATTAAAATACAGTTCTGTCCGACTCCAGAGCCAGAGGTTTTTAAATGGTGAGGTTTGTTTTCTTCTGCAGAGGATAGATTTTGTGTTTAATTCACCTTTGGATTCTCTAAGTCCAGGACAATTCCTTGTACTTAATATGCACTCCATAGAATTGTGTGAGTGCTTCTGAGCAGGAACTTGTGGTGGGGGGCAGGGGCATGAACATCTGCTTTCTTAATCAATAACTTAAATGCCCCCAAACTCCACTTGTTACAGGGACAGAGAAGGGCAGCTCATATTGAAAGCAACAAGTCACAAGTTTTAAACATAGGCCATCAGGATTTAAAATAGCAAGGACTTCTTTTAGCTAAAACACAGTGGTTGACTTGCTCTCATTTAATGACAGGTTCTTACTATGGCAATACATACAGTTTTAAAGCTAATTTTTAAAAATAGCAACACATAGACATTAAAAATTTCAATGGTTGTACAGTGAGATGTAATTCTTCCTTCCTCCCCTGCTGCAGTCTCACTGCTCTCTAGAAGCAGCTACTGTCAATTGCGTGCATCTTTCCAGAGAAACTCAATGCACTTACAAGGGAATGGGAGGAAGTTATGCATTTTACTTGTTCATTCAATACATTTGGGAGATACTTCATATCATTCATACTTTTTAAGGACATGTAGCATTCCCTTGGAGGAATATACCATAGTTTGTTTAACCAGTCTTATGATGATGGGCATTTATGGTATTTCCAAGTTTTCATTCTTATCAACAGTACGTACCACATGGATAATTTTGAAAATGTAAGAGTTATATCCATTGCATAGACTACTAAAAATAAATTGCTCATTCAAAGGGAATGAACTTTTTAATTTGGATGAATTTGGCTAAATTGCCCTCCAATGAAGTTACATTAGTTTCCATTCATGCCAAGTATACATGAGAGTTGTATCTGGTAAATGTACATTTCCCTAAAACATGGAGCCAATTGAAAGAGACTGAGAATAATTCCCAGTACAGTTACCAACTTCCCTTACATTTTTTTCTTTAATGCCTCATACTAAAATTTACAGAATATGGTCACTTTCCTGGCTCATAGCCTTTTTTTTCACTTTATGGAAATGTCTTGCATTTTTATATTTTTTGGATGGAATAGAATATTTCATCAGAACTCTAGAAGCGTAGTTCAAGATGATGTTAACAATTGTTCTAATAAATAGTTAACAAATGTTATAATATGCTTCAGTTGAGTAAATGCCTGGCACAGGGAAGTGTGTGTGGTGTGTCTTAAGACCAGCTCCTTCTTTTTTGCCATATTGGAAGTTTACCACCAACTTCAGGTGTAACAGTTGTCATTTTTAGGTGATTAACTCAAAATATGTTAAAGATAAATAGTGCCTATAATTGTCTAACAATGATGAGGTATCATTTATTTCCATAGTTAACCTGCATTTCTGTTATCTAAAGACCAGATGTGTAGCTTCAAACTCCATGTTCTCCAACTAGGTCAAGAGTAACACATTTTTCCTTCTGCTGAGAAGGCAAACCAAGTTGTAAATGTCACTCATGAAGAGAATCCTGAAATGTGACAATGCTTAATTAGATCAAAATAAATTCAGAGTAATAAAATAGTTCTGTGTGCATTTTCAAAACACACATCATAGTTTTCCTTATTTGAGATCATCTTTACTGTTTAACAGCATACATTTCAGATAATACCAGCACTCCTTGTAAATGCATTGTTTCCTAACTCCCTTTCTAGTTTTAACCTGAAGAAACTCTTTTGGGAACTCTATGAACTTAGGCATGTTTCTTTCAGCCTCTATTAAACGTTTAGGCTAAGAGTGTCCTAAACATTGCAGCAAGGAGGCCAAAAACTAGGATAGGCTTCCCAAGAGAGAGGAAGTGAAATAATTAAAAGTAGTGAAGATTTGTTAAGAGAGACAAGGATGAGTAAATAGATTCACATTTACAGATTCTTCTGATAGCTGATGTAAAGAATTAATTCCTGGGCTAAACTCAGAGCAATGAACTACTCACAGAGATCTAGTAAAATTTTTAAGATTAGATTAGTGAAAAGAATAAATGTTAATAGACAGACAAGGCAAATTTGGATCTCAGAGACTAATTTTGATGTCTATGAAAATAGTAGGAATCAACAGGAAGATATGTAAGAGATAACCGAGTATTAGGAAAACACTAAAATGCTTTGGTGAGAAACAAATTCTCCTGTAAAAGGAAATGAAACTGAAGATCAAAGAGAAATTGTAACTGCAATAGATCTTGGTTTTATTCATTCATTTGTTCATTCGGTCTGTTTACTGATGCCAGGATAGCTCCTAATTCAATATAAGTGACATATCCATTAACCATCCATGTGTCCTGGGCAGATAAGAAGTTAGAAATCCAAAAACAATTGGATAGACAGAGTTTCATGAGAAACAGTGTCATTAGTTGTGTACAGAATGGGGGTAAACCTTCTGCCTGATAAGGAATTAAAAAGACAATTAATAAATCCATAAAACATAGCCATTTCCTATCCAAGGTTTTGCAAGACATCTGTACTTTAGATCATTTCTTTTGGTATCTTCATTCTGCAAAGAATCTAGGGAAAGAAACTTAAAAACTTAAACTGAATAGAAGAAAGAATTTCTTAGAATCATTCATATTCACCCAATTTTCACTAAGTACCAAATATGGGCCAGACATTATCAAAGACACAGTATCAGGTGGAAAAGTCCCTGTATTTGTAGCTAACATTTTATTTATTCAGTTAATGATAATTATAATTTTAAACACTGGAACTGTGAAGTGAGATTTAGGAATCCTTATACCTGAATGCCTTTAAATATATAAGAGATTATCATTTGTTTGAAAAGAATTCAAGGGGAGGGGAACCTGTGGTCTTAAGAAAAATTGTAGCCTTTTGGTCATTGAATGCAGCCTTTCAACTGAATCCAAATTTTTCAGAACAAATCCTTGTATTAAAGGGAGTGCAGCAGAGAAAGCTGAAGCTTTTTTTTGCCTCCTTTGGTGCTTAAAAAAGAAACATCTTGAAATCAGAAGGCCACAAATTTCCCACCTCTAAACGACTTTAAGAAATAATCTCATTTAGGAGAGACACTGAGGAAACAAATTATGACTACATGAAAATTCAGCATGATGCAGGATCTGAAAAACATAATAACTGACTTAAACGGAAGGAAATAGAATTTTTGTTCTGAAGCTGTACGGGTTTAAGTCATGGTTCTGTCCTTTGCCCCCCTTACATATATTACAATGTTTGTGACATACCCATTGACCAACCATGTGTCCTGGGCATAGCAGAAGTTGGAGACCCAAAATTAACTGGTTAAACTGGGTGTCACTGGAAATGATATCATCAGTTGTGTTTAAGTCTGTTTGTTCGTACACAAACCAATAGTAATGACATGGCTTACTCTATTGGTTGAGATGATTATGGCTTCCAGTCACTGAAACACCAGCTAACTTTGGCTCCCTTCACAAAGACATCACTGGTTTACCGAGCAAGTTTAGGGGTACTTGGTTCTAGGATGTCTTCATGTTGTGAGGGTTCTCGGTTCTCCGTAGTTTCCTCAAATAGCAGCAGTGGTTCCAGATAGCTCACCTTCATAATTGTGAGTCCAAAATCTGAAAGCAATGAAAGCAGGCTGGGGGATGAGAGGAACAGAGAGAGAAAGCCCTCTAACCATGCCTCTCTCCTTTTGAAAGGAAGAAAAGGTGTTTCCCTGAATCCCTCCAGTAGGTTTCCTTCTATGTCTGCTTGTCTAAAACTGAATTCCTTGGTCACTCCTAGCCGCACAAGAGGCTGGGAAATAAATATTTGGTTTTCTGTCCTCTGTAGCTGGAAGGAAGGCTGAAGAGATGGAGCTGGCACAGTTGACCACAACCACCTAGAAAAGGTTCTCTACCAGTCGTTTGAGTCTCGTGGGACAAAACACTCAGACCAAGCAGATTTATTAGTCACAGATAAGCAGCAAAGATAGACACCTAAGATCCTCGGCAAGCCAGTCCTCCAAAGCTCAGGAAAGCTGCACAGGGTGAATGGAAGCACATCTTTATATACCCCACACTGTGCTGCAGTTGAGGACCCCTGAAAATCCTCTGCTCTGGATTTATATATTCCAGGTAGCACTTGGCATGCCGAGCTCAAGCATTGCAGAATATCTGTTCTAGTAGAAAGAAGGACACAGCTTGGGGTGTTCCAGACATTTCCTCCTCTCAGGATGTTGTATTCGCAGTACATTCTGCCTGAGAACTGTGAGAAGAGGGGAAAGATGTGGGTCAGACATCCTATCATTGCCTTCTAGACATTTGCCCTCCTGCACACCTTGAAATATAGCTTGAAATATTACATGGGATGAAACATATGAAATACTTTTCACAGGCACATGCTATAAACATTCAAAAAGGTAATAATTCTTGTTACTTTTTCTTGTCTTGAAGAGAAAACATTTTCATGGAAGTGACTTGATAATCCCTTTTAAATACTTGAATTATTTGATGTGTGTACTGAGAACAAAATTGAGATAACAGCGATCTTCCCATTCAATTATATCTGCTCTGTAGCCTCTGTAAAGTAGTGAATGCCTTGTCCTTAAAATTTTCAAGCAGAATTAGGAAATTTGGACATCAAAAGTCTAAGCAGCTTTCTGAGGAAGACATGGTGGCTGATGAGGGAGACTTCACTGTGCTTGCTGCTTCTCTTGACTCACTGCTTTTGCTCTCGGGAGGAACAAGTTGGTCCAGAGCGGGGCCACAGCCATGGCTTTTAAAGAAAAGGGAAAACACTGTGGAGCCAGGGATGGCGATTCACCAAATTAGACAATTAGATTACTCTCAGCAGCAGCAATGTAAAGTCCCTAGAGAAGGTGTGTGCTGACTTTATCAGAGGTGCAAAGGAGAAGGATCTCAAAGTGAAAGGACCAGTTCAGATGCCTTCCAAGACTTTCACTACAAGAAAAACTCCTTGTGGCCAATGTTCTAAGACATTCCAGATGAGAATCCACAAGTGACTCATTGACTCACACGGCCCTCCTGAGATGGTTAAGCAGATACCTCTATCAGCACTGAGCCACGGAGTTGAGGTTAAAGTCATCACTGCAGATGCTTAAGTCAACTGTTTTAATAAATTGATGACCAGTTGCTAAAAACATTTTTAAAAATCCAACCATCACACCTCTACTGGTAAATACAACTCATTCATTATTCTCAGAGAAGATCATAGTTGCTTAGATACTAAAGGGTAAAAAAAAAAACACAGTATTTTTTCTTCCTCCAATAGGTATAGAATCCATTTAATTTTAGATCTAAAAGACTGACATTGATAGATAGCTCTTTAAACTAAAAAATGAACATTGTTTATTTTGGTTACAGTCGCTTTCCCTCAACTTCCTTACTGGATTATGTATTCTTAAAACAACCATAGATTTCTAATGTTCTGAACTTCCCTATTGCAGGTGCATTTTCTCTTCCTTCATTAGGATTTGGTAAGACTGCTATGAATATGTTAGAATGGTGTAAATGATATTTGCCATGTATGAGTTCCCCCCTCCTCCCCAAGCCTGCCAGGGGAAGGAGGTGTTAAATCTCAAGAGATTCTTTTACCAAGGCCAAGTTTTAAATAAATGAAACTTGTACAGACTCCAACACACCATCTTGAGATAACCTCAGGCCCTGAAGTATACTGACAAGCAGAATGATCACAGACACAGCTGTAAAACTGCTTTTGAAAAGAATAGCTGGATAAAAAACATTAGCAAAAACTAAATCTTGGGAAAAGCTAACTTCTTCAAGTAAAAGACATCTTCATAATAAAATAAATAGTGAACCTATTCTCCAAATCCATATTTTCATAATGCTTTGAGCTACCCAAGGAGCTAACATGGATGTGCAAAGCTGCTCATTGAAAGCTCAGTTCATCCTTATGCATGCCAGCACCATTTTTCTTTTTAACCTCACATAGTCTCAACACTTTTTTATTTTGCTTCTGTTCTACAACTCACCAACACTGTTCTTACTTAGGTCACCGATAACCTCCAGTTTACCAAATCCTGTGTCTGCATTTCTATCTCATTTTATGAAAATTTTAAGCATTATTCAATAAGGTTGACTTCTTCCTTGGTGGCATCACATTCTCCTTGTTTTCTTCTTATTTTTCAGCTGCTCCTTCTCGGTATATTTTGCTGGCTCTTTTTCCTTGACTCCAGCTCTCCTTGGAGGAGTATCAGTAATCTTGTACTGGGTTCCTACTTCTGTTTTTCCATTTATACTCTATGACTAAGGTTTAAAATTCTGTCTTTATCTGTCACTACATCTGTGTCTCAAGACCAGAACTTCTCTTCTGAATCCTGAATATCTGATGATGAATAGATTTCAAACTGAACATTTTCAGAATAAAACTCTTAGCTATGGCCATTCCCTGCCCACCCCTATTGTCATACAACTTTATTCTTTCCCAATTTTCCAATTTTCCCTTAGTCAACTGTACCATCAACCATTCAGTTAGTAACACCTGAAACCTGGGAGACATCCTGGAGTACACTTTTTATAATTTAACATCCAGCCGATCAGCCCTTTATCCTCTAAAGCATATGTTAAGTCTGTCCACTTTTCTCACTCCACCAGTGACTCTTCGTCAAGCCACTACCATCTCTCTTACCTAGCCTACCACAGTAACCTCCAACAGGTCTCCTAGCTTATTTTATTAGCCCTTCTGTAATCTATTCTCTGCCTGGAAACATGAATAATCTTTTAAAAACTGAAATCATGCCATATAACTCCATACTCAAAACTCTTGAAGGGTTTTTATTTATTGCATGTTGAATAAAATCCAGATTCCTTACCATGGTCTACGGAGCACTTCATGTTCCAAGCCCTGGAGATGTATCCAACATCTTAATAATTCTTTCTCTTTTTTACTAAACCTCACTCACACTGGCCTTATACACTAAACTCTTTCTTGATTCAGGCTCTTTGTACTTGCTATTTTAGAACATTCTCTGCTTCTTTGCATGGTTCATGCCTCCTTATCCTTTAACCCTCAGCTTAAAAGCCACCTCATCAGAGATGTCTTTCTCAATACCTTACCTAAGGTTTTATTTGATTTTTTTCTGGAATGGAAAGAAGACAACTTTTTTTTTTCTCTGAGATTTAAGGCACTTTTAGAATCAAACTTAGAAAAGATACAAAAAAGCAGAAGACAAACTAGTGTTTGAGAGAAGAAATATAGTATGGTGAGAAGGAGCTCATTTGATCAACTCTTCTACATCTTTCAACTTACAAAATTATAATTTTTTAAGTTCCTAGGACTCTGGAAGCTAAATGACATGAAAGTGATGGTCTTTGTGTAGGACACTTGGGAGTGGGAACTAGGAAGCGCATGTCCACCTAAAGGTATTCAAGGTAGAACTTCTCAAATACCATTCATGATGAGCTAGACTTGTCTAAGAGCTTAATTGGACCCTCGAGCTGCCAGTTAAAGATCCGTGTCTAGATTTTTCTCTTTCATTGAGTAGGAGAATACTGCTAGATATGTAAGCATCATTTTTGCGCTTCCATATGCACATTCTAAAAAATATGTAATCATATGAACAACAGTCTAGAGCTACACAGTTCTTATTAGTCTGTTAGATGCTTTTCTCTTTTCTATCAAAGTTTGGGTAGCATTAAAAATTGAAATATGTTATAAGAAATATTTGTCTAACCTCATTTCCAAAACAAATCTTTGTGTACAAACCAAATCACCCAAAGGTGATGCTGAAGAAGATCCAGGGAGGATTTGAAGTAAGGGAGTAACAATTTTTGTATTATAGAAAAATCATTCCATAGAAGTGTGGAGTAAGGATTAAAATGAGAGGAAGCAAGGAAAGTGCTTAGTAACTATTGAGAACTGATGAAGGCAAAGAAAGTGAGGAAATGGTGAAATGGAGGAAAAAATCACAGAATCGAGGGTAAGAAAAGCTACATCAGACAAGTACTAAAGTTTTAAATTTGTTAACAATTGTGGTAAGTTGGTAAATAAAAGATATTACTCAATGATAATTATCTAGTAAAAGACTGCATGACAGTCAGGAGAAGAGAATTCTCTTGAACTCCAAGAGGAACATTATACTGCTATGAGGCATATTACCCTACAAAGGATACTTGGCAAGCATATGGCCCATTCTTATTACAGCATTTGATGAAAGACAAGGGTAAAATATTAACTCATTCTGTGAAATTGGCCTACAGAGAACTAAATTACTATTATAAAGGCATTTTAAAAAAGTGACTTAGCTAGTAGAGAACTTTAAAAACCTAGAAGATGAATTAAGAGTGTGTCCCTTAAATCTATGTTTTTAAAACTTAACATTAGCAACTAATAATGGTTGTAAAATCCAGACAGTAGAAAATGGACAACATTTTAAGAAATTAAATAGTAGATTGTATATGTTCTCATATACACACGTAATATAAATATGAATGGAGTATCTGTTTTTATTAAGGATAGGTACTGTAACATAAAATGTGTGTGTGCATGTCCCAACATATCTCTTACTGGAAGTTGTGGTAAAAATAAGCTTGAAAAGGACTTTTTTAGACAACCTTCCAGTGTGCCTCATTTCTATTGTGATTCTGTCTGAGACTGCTATAGATCACAGGAAGGTGGAGGACTTCTGAGCTGTTGTTTAAAAGTAGATTTGTAATCAAACCACTGTAGACACATGAGAAAATTGAAGCCCTCCTGGTTCCACCTGAAGTTATGCCCAGATAGAACAAGCTCCTTCTCACAAAATCTAGGCAGGAGATTAAGGCAGGACACATTCCCTGGATCTGTCCAAATGCTGAAAATAGCCCCTGCGTCAAACTACTGAATTCTGTCCCTTAGGACTCAATGTGGCTAAGTTGGAAAGTGTAATTGTGAGTAGGAAGGCCTTCCAGTCCACATGCCAGATTTCAATGGTCTTGAGATATATGTAGATCAGGGGTAACCTCCAAAATCCCCCGGTGTGAGGCACATGAATTAAATATGTGAATACATCTAGATGGATAATAGCTAGAGAGAACTAGTGGCAGCCAGCTAGAGGTGGTCTGGACAGCTGGTACCCAACTTTCTAAAGAGGTCTGGACAGCCAATACCCAGCTCCAGTGACCTTCATCTGTGAGAGTGATCTTAGTGTTTCAGTCCTCACTTTCCTCCTCAATTGTCAAGAGACCAAGACATCCAAATGTTTATGTAAAATAGCTTGTTTTTAAATATTGGCAACACATTTTAAACACTTAAGGATGTTAGGGGAAAAAAAAGAAAAAAGAAAAACCCATGGGCAAGATTCACTCCAGTAGCTCTTGGTTTGCCTCTTTTCACCTACATTTAAAAACATTTATTAAGAAGTTACTTTCATTGAATGAAATTTATGAAGAAGTTCAATAAATAAAACACCACCAACAAAAACACTCCTCTTTGGGATTGGGTGGTCTGCAGCCACATCCTGCCTTTTCTCCATCTCTCTATCCTTGCCCCAGAAATCCCCTAGTTCTTAAAAAATGGAGAAACCACAGATCTAAATTGAAAAAGAATGGTCTCTTTGGGATGGAATTCTTTTTTCTTTTTATTCAAATTGGCACCTTGCCAGTTGGTTCAATTATTTCTTAAGGCTATTCTTATAATAGGAAGATTATATCGTCAACATAGGGCAAGATGCTTGTCTTTAAATTTTCATGTATGTTGGGGCATGTATGGAGAAGAGAATATAGATCTTTTAAGTGAGCAGGATTAAATTATTTAGGTACAAGTTATAAACAAAGATGTCTAGACACAATTCTGTTTTAAGTCATTTAAAATTAGAATTGACACTTTCAAAATCTATTCTGGTATTGCCATATTGATTTAGATAAACATTTAAAATCTGAGATCTACACTGAAGTCTTGTAAATTGGCTCATAGAGTAACCCTAGATTCCTTCTATAATAAGGAAGAATATAAACAAAATGTCCAGAGACAATCCCTTTCCATGGAATCAAAGCTAATAAAAGGTCATTAAACACTGAGAAAAACATTTTTTATAACTAAATTCTCATTAAAGTGAAGGGACAGGACTTTGAGACTCATGGTTAAATGACATGTTCAAAATATTACTGATAATTAATCCTGAGATTAGATGAGAATCTAGCCCCTTATGAGGTGCTGTTTTAATTTTTCTGTATCTTCTCTATCCAAATAACACAAGATTTAAGATATCTCCATAATAAATGTTTTGGGGGATCTTATTCAAGATAGCTTTGATGAAAGCCATAATGAGACTAGATACTTCATTACAACATATTTTTAAAAACAGGTATATATACATATAGCTTTTTTGAAATTCGCTGTCAGCCTTTGAAAGAGGCAGATCAGACTACTGATTACATTGTGTTGCAGAAAGCATCCTAGAATATGGGGTATTTGCTTAATAAATTCCAAATGCTTAATACAAATTTCACAGCTCCTCTGGCCTGTATAATCCTCTTCACATCTACTTACTATGGTGTAAAAGGGGAAACTGAAATACAGAGAGATTTTATTTATATATTGATGTATATACAAATATTAATTATTCTTCTAATATATATTTGATATGATTTATTGCACAACTATCTTTTATCTACTTTCCTGAGCACAAACTCCCTCAAAATAAAAGCAGCTTTGAATAGAGATAACCTAGCAATATTTTCTTTCTCTTTTCTTGCCTTTTGCCCACAGTTCCCTTTTTGCTAACTTCTATTGAACTCTTGACCTTGGGTAAAGATGCAGCTTTGCGTGAATTTTTGAAAGTGACTTTTGGTGATTTAGCTGCTAAATGTGTATGATAGAAATCCAGCTTACCTTGGAGGCTCTCGGGGTTTTTAACTTACCGTGCCAGAAAGCAGACCAGTCTGGGGAAATTCAGCTAATGTCTCCCAGCTGTGCAGGAAAAGTGTGAACAGCTCTGTCAGAAGAACTGCCTCTTTTTTTTCTTTTCCAGATAGTACCTTGTACGCAAACATCACTTCTCATTTGCCATTTGGACAACAGTGATGGCACTGCAGCTTTATTGCCCATGGAAAAGTGGGGTGAAAATTCTGGAGCTGGGCTTGCAGTTACCCTGGACAAAAGAAGTTTGAGACTTAAGCTTGGTCCTGAAGAACACATACAGAAGGCTGACAAAATATATATATTCACAGCTTTGGCCAAAAGGTTGCTGACTGACCAATAAGTAATGCAAGGAGAAATGGCCTTTTCTGGAGTTGCAGTTCTTTTCCAGGTGAGCAAATTAAATGCCATCACTTAGTCCTGGGAGCAATCCAACATTTCTTGGTAAATTTCCAAAGCGTGTTTGTTAGAATGTTGGAGCTGTTGTATGATTAAGGCTGTTAGAAGAAGTGATATAGGGAACAAAAATCTTCGGAAATAAATATTACATTTTAGCCATGGAGCATTAATTGTCAACCTTGATGCTTTATTGGAAACCAGGTATTGAATGAGCATATATGATTAGAATATTGGTGAAAACACATTGGTTATCCCTCCAGCAGTCATTTCCCCTATGTCTTCTTTCTTACCGCAAAACTCACCTGCTAAGATAGAGGCTGACGGTTTTGAAGACTTATTTTCCTAGCTTCCCTTGTAAGTAGAGTTAGTCATGGGGCATACTTCTAACCCATGAAGGAGAAGTTTGATGATGTCTGAGAAATATTTTTCTTCATGATTAAAAGTGACATAGATGAAAAAGCTACCTTCCTTACCGTTTTTGCAATTTTGTTGTTAGAATGAAGTTTCATGAGAGTAGGGTCTTTCCCAGTTTTGTCTATGTTTATGCTCCCAAGCTTACAACACTGCCTGGGACTTTCTCATAATGTTTACTTATCAAATGATTTCCTAATCATTTATAGGTTCCAGGACCTGATATCTTTGGGGACTATTATTCAACCTACTACAGTAATCTTTGGTGGTATTCACCAAACATTTTCTATCTATAACTTTCAGGGCAGTGGTAGTACTGTATTACTTGACTTCTTTTGTTTGGGTGGAGGATGTGATAGCTGTGACCAGTTAGTCGACACAGCTTGTGTAATATCCAGGCTACAGAATATAATTGCTGTTGCAAGATCTCAAGGCTTGATGCCCTCTACCATGAGCCCTGAAATTCTGGTTATACCATCAACCTGGTTCCAGGGGAAGAAGACCTAAAATAGAAGCCCCTGCTGATGAGAAGTGATATCAAGGAAGAGCAAGGAATAAACCAATAAGTCATTAAATTTAGGGGTTATTTTTGTCTTGACTTTGTTTTTCTGTGATGTACCTTAACCTATCTTGATGGATATACCCAGATTCTAAGTTTATAACAATCTCAAGGCCAGAAAAAAATAAAACCGTTTTTCTTTTCTCCACCACCCAAGACCTGCCTCCCAAATGCTACAGGTGGAAAATTCCACTGTCTGTTTCTCCCAGGGAAAATTCTGTCTCCAATTCATATGAGAATTCAGTAATCGGTGATCATTAGTACATTTCTCAGAATTTTGGTCTTTCCATCTTTTATTAATATTAGCTTTTTACTGAGAAATAATTGAACATAATTCATATACCATAAAATTTGCCATTTTGACATATAAAATTTAGTAGTCTTCAATATACTCACAGAGTTATACAATCATCACCATTATCAAACTGTAAAACATTTCACTACACCCAAAAGAAACCATATATTCAATTAACAGCTACTTCGTAAATTTATCATCTTACAGTTCTGGAAGTCAGAAGTCTAAAATTAATTTCTCTGAGCTAGAAAAAAGGTGTTGGTAGGTTCTAGAGGATAATCAGTTTCTTTGCTTTTTCTAGCTTTAGTAAGTTGCCTGCATTTCTTGGTTTTTTGACTAACTTCCATTATAAAAGCAGTTTTCCTCACACTTATAAGGAGTTCTCTGTCTCTTTTGCCTCCCTTTTCCACATTTAATATTCCTTGCAGTTATATTGGGACCACCTGAATAATCCATTTTATCTGATTAGCAACCTTAATTCCAACTACAACCTTCATCCTTCCATACTATGTACCATAACATAACACATTCACAGATTCTGGCACAGACATCTTGAGGGGGGGCCATTGTTCTGTCACCATAGTATCTTTCAACTATCTTGGAGCCTCTGATCCTAATCCTATAAAAATAACTATTTGAAAACACACACACACACATACTGCATGTATGCGTGCACATGCACATACACACAGGCACGCACTTACCTTCTAAGGAAAAGCAATAAAATAAAGATATAAAACAGTCTAAATCAATACATTAAAAAAATCTATCTATTGTTTATCCATTGTGGTCCACTTTGGAAGATAGTGGTAGTTTCCTACAACCTACACATACTCTTACCTGATACCCCAGTAATCATGTTGCTTAGTATTCAGCCAAATAAACTGAAAACTATGTCCACATAAAAACCTGCATGTGGATGTTTATAGCAGCTTTATTATTATTATTATTATTTTTTTTTTGTAGAGACAGAGTCTCAGTTTATCACCCTTGGTAGAGTGCTATGGCGTCACAGCTCACAGCAACCTTCAGCTCCTGGGCTTAAGCGATTCTCTTGCCTCAGCCTCCCAAGTAGCTGGAACTATAGGCACCTGCCACAATGCCCGGCTATTTTTCTGTTTTGCAGTTTCGCAGAGGCTGGGTTTGAACCCGCCACCTTTGGTATATGGGGTTGGTGCCTTACTTGATGAGCCACAAGCACCACCCATATAGCAGCCTTATTTACAACTGTTAAAACTCATAATCAACCAAGATGTCCTTCAGTAGGTGAATGAATAAACAAACTGTGGTACATCCAAGCAATTAAATATTGTTTAGTGATAAAAAGAAATGAACTATTAAGCCACAGACAGACCTGGAGAAAACGTAAATGGATAATGGTAAGTGAATGGAGTCGATCTGAGAAGGATATTTTATGGTACCAAATATATGACTTTCTGCAAAAGGCAAAACTATGAAGCTCATAGGAAGATCAATAGTCACGAGGGATCACAGGGAGAAAAGGGTAAACAGGTGAAGCACACTGAATTCTTAGGGCAGTGGGACTATTCTGTCTGAGTGAAACTGTGATGGTGGATATATTGTCATAGAATGTGTAACAGGAAGAGTGAACTTAATGTACATTGTGGACTTTAGTTAATATATCAATATTAGCTCATCAGTTTTAACAAACGTACCATGCTAATGGGATATAGAGGAAACTGTGTGTGTGGAGGGCTGAGGGGGGTAAATAGCAGTGGTCCCCAAAGTTTGTGGCCCCAGGGACCAGTTTCATGGAAGACAAATTTTCCATGAACTGGGAGTGGAGGGATGCTGTGGGATGATTCAATTATTATGCACTTTATTTCTAACACTATTACATGTAATATGTCATAAAATAATTATACACCTTGCCATAATGCAGAATCAGTGGGAGCCCTGAGCCTGTTTCCTTGCTGCTGCATGGTCCTATCTGTGGGTGACAGCAGACAGGAACAGAAGAAGCTTCACTTGCTTACCTGCTGCTTACCTCCTGCCGTGTGCCCTGGTTCTTGGAGACTGCAGGTATATAGAAACTCTATTTTCTGCTCAATATTTGTGTAAACTTTAATCTTCTCTAAGAATAATTTTATCAATTATTTTCAATATCTAATCTGGGGGATGCACCCTGACCACTCTAAAAATAAGTTTTCATATCATTTCTCAGAAACATATGGGCTTTGGGAACTGCTGTTTCAAATCTCTGTATTTCAGAAATCTTTCTCCATATGTATCATCTAAAAAGATCACAGAGCAAAAGGTCACTTGGTTTCAAAAATTAAGTCTAGTTCCTACCTCATAAAAGGTAAAAGTACCTTATAACTTTTCCTAAATAAACTCAGTGAAGTTTCAAACATTCTGCAGGTCCTGTCTCAGTTCCCATCACCCTGTTACATCTATAATAAGGCCAAAAGGCTCAGCGCCTGTAGCTCAAGCGGCTAAGGCACCAGCCACCTACACTGGAGCTGGCGGGTTCAAATCCAGCCTGGGCCCGCCAAACAACAATGAGAACTATAACCAAAAAATAGCCAGGATTGTGGCAGGTGCCTGTAGTCTCAGATACTTGGGAGGCTGAGGCAAGAGAACTCTCTTAAATTCAAGAGTTTGAGGTTGCTGTGAGCAGTGACGCCATGATGCTCTACCCAGGGCGATAGCTTAAGTCTCTCTCTCTCTCTCTCTCTCTCTCTCTATATATATATATACACACACACACACACACACACACACATACACACATGTGTGTGTATATATATATATACATGCACACATACACACACACACGTTTATATTTGTTCCAAAGAATTCAAAATCAAGTCTTTATGCCTTAATATCTCTGTATATTAGCTGAAATTCAGAAAAATTTCATATCAGATAATATCCATTGTACATTTAATCTCAAAGTAAGCTATTTTTGCACTTTCTAAGTCATCTTCAGACCCCTAGGGGGTTTGCTCCTTTAGAAAGGAAAGCAAGTCTCCAGCAGTGGATACTGAAATAGACATCTGAGCGTTGCCATCATTTCCTGTTTTTCTGTGAGGATTTCTAACGGGTCAAACTTGCTCATCATTATCACTCCTACTCAAAAATTATGAAAATTGAAGTCAATCACTAAGAAAGTGAATTTATTTAAATCTTAGGCAAGATTCTAGGCTTCTGGGCTGAATATGAGGATATGGTCTCATAGAGAAGGCTTTAAAAAGAGAATTTATAATTAGTTAAACTCAAAAACTGCTCCATTTGGTCATTTTTTCACAATCAGAACACCACTATTAGAAATCTTGAATAAATTTCTATTGAGAATTGTGAAAGGCTGAGGAAGTGTTGCCGATTAAAGAAGCCCTACAAGAAACAACAACTAAATGCATTGTGTGATTTTTGGATTTGGAATTGGATGAAAAACATTTTCTACTTAAAAACCTAATGACTTAGCCTGCTATGATTTCATGGATGCTGGCAGAAAGCACAAGCCTGTCTGGGTCAGAGACAGAGGACGTTATTTTGCATGGCACCGCAGGCAGCATGGGTGTCATCAAACTGGGTCCTCAAGCCCCACAAGGGCAACACAAATGGGCCTGCATGGATGTAGGAGGTTGCACTGTCGTACAGCAGCCCTAAGCTCAGGAGATCTGTATTTTTGTAATGACCAATAAGCACATCAACCCTCTAACTCTGGAGGAGACACTAGCTTCCAAGCAAACCTATCCTTTGTTCTGGAGAGAAATACTGTCTTCATCTTCCAAGGCTTTCATTATACAAAAATCTTTGAAAGGATCCTCCGAAAAGAGGTTGGAGAAGGCAGGGCTCAGAGCAGACATGTGCTGCACTCCATGTAAGATGATTCTCGCAATCTGACGGACCTGCTCACATTTTAATGTGTATTTTGGGTGTTTCTCCTAATCAGAGGCAATGATGTTCCAATGCTGGTGCCCCTTAGAATTGAAGCTTGATTAGTAGTGCAGTCTGTGATCAGACATGAATCCAAGCTATTGGTCACATACAGGCATTGAACCAATAACCTGGGCCTCAGTTAACTGAGCTAGAAACCACTTACTGGATTAAACTAGACACGGGAAGCAATCATGGATTCCTCCGTTGCTTGCCTTGATCCTTATGGTCTCTCGATCACTGATCCCATCAGCACAAGTCTCATATTAAGCCACCAACTACAGTCCTATCTTTTGCTCTGGTTCCTGTCCTCCTCTGGCCTGGCGAGGTCTATTGCAATTGTGTCCTCACTTACTCTTCTCTTTTTCCAGCTTTCTTGAACTCTAATCCAGCAATCATAGAGCTGCCAGAATAAACTTCTAAAACACAAATCCAGGCACCCATTGCTGCTACAAACAATCTACACTACCCCACTGACCTCTGGATAAGTTTCAAACCTCTTAGCATGGCACATCTGTCTTTCCATAATTTGACTCCTGATTAAAACTTCAGGCACAGCACTCATTTACTCCATCTTACTCTTCCAGCACTTCCATTTGTAAAAGAGAGAGATAGCAATACCTATCTCCTAGGTTGCCATAAGAATTATATGGGTTAATACATGTAAATTGATTGGGATAATAGCTCATAATAGTTGTTCAAGAAGGTCCTGAAAGGAGTAATTATTTAGCCACATTGAACTGCAACCAATTTCTCCAATACATCAGATCAACCGTTTTCTGCTTTCTGAAGACTTTTTGGATACTTTACTTGGATGCTTGACTCTTCTCATTACATTGCCTATACTATTGCCTCCCTCCTCAACATTCCAGTTCACTTCATCTACTGAAGGTTAAAACCTTGGAGACAGGGTTTTTAGTTTACCCATGTTTGGATTCTCAAGACTATCACATTGTTCAGCACATAAAGGATATTTAATAAGTATTCATTAAGTAGTGGTATGCCGTTTCTATTAGGAACACCCTGTAACCAGCAGATTTGTCCATAGTCTTTTGGCTTTGCAGTTGTAACCATTGCTTACAGATCTTTGGCTGTCTTTGTCCTCCTTCCTCTTTCTCAGGCTCATGTAGTTCCCTTGCTCAGAATCCCTGTAGTTACTGAATAGTCACATAGTACCCTTCAAACCCCACCCCCATCGCTGGGGCTTGAAGAATAAAGGAGTCATATTTGTGTTCTTTCTGATTTTGAAATCTACCAGGCAGACATCTGCACACTTATTTTTTACTTAGTCCAGAAACTCAATGTAGAAATATCTCACCTTATAAGATCCATTTACTTAGGATTTATGTGAAAGGAAGGTGCTATTTCTTTGCTGCTCTATTTTGTCTCACGACCCCTTCTTGTTAGTTTTCATTTCTGTATGTAATTTCCATGTAGATCCTAGAAAATAAAGTAAGAAACATTTTTAAGGACTCTCCTATGGACTTAGATATTATCTTTTAAGAGTGAGTGATTGTGATTACTTTGTAAAGGTGGTATCCGCCAGCTTTCTCCATTGCAAAGCTACTATTTCTGATTTTAAAATTAAAAAGCATTTGTACAGAGATATTTTGAGATTGTGTAAATATTCAATTTCTTATCAAAATTTTACTCACTGACTTAGTATACACTGATAATTCTTGTCTGGATCAACTATTGCCATGATGGTGGCAAAAGTGGCAATTTTCAAACTTACTTCACGTGTCCCTTATATGATCTAGTACAAAGGATAAAATATCACATAGGAATGTTTCTACCACAAATGTGCAGCTTTAATTTAATCTAAGGAAACATCAGACAAGCCAAAATTAAGAGTGTTCTGTAAAAGAAAAGATCTCTCATCTTAACAATATCAATATCATGAAAAAAGGGAAAGGCTGAGGAACTGTTACTGATTAAAGAAAGACCCTAAGAGATAAGACAACTAAATGCATTATGTGATTTTGGATTGGGAATTGGATGAAAAACATTTGCTATGAAGGTATTATTCGAACAGTGGGATTCAAAATTGGGATGTTGACTATAAATTAAATAGTAGTATCAACATCAGATTTTGCAGATATAAGTACATTGTGGTTATGTGAGGAGAATATTGTTGTTTAAGAAATACAAACCTTCTCTAAAGAAGACAGACGAATGGTTAACAAACATATGAAAAAATCCTCAACATCCCTAATTATTAGAGAAATGCAAATCAAAACCACCCTGAGATATCATCTAACTCCAGTGAGAATGGCCCACATCACAAAATCTCAAAACTGCAAATGCTGGCATGGATGTGGAGAGAAGGGAACACTTTTACACTGCTGGTGGGACTGCAAACTGATACAACCTTTTTGGAAGGAAGTATGGAGAACTCTCAAAGAACTCAAGCTAGACCTCCCATTTGATCCTGCAATCCCATTGCTGGGCATCTACCCAGAAGGAAAAAAAAATCTTTTATCGTAAGGACACTTGCACTAGACTGTTTATTGCAGCTCAATTTACAGTCGCCAAAATGTGGAAACAGCCTAAATGCCCACCAACCCAGGAATGGATTAACAAGCTGTGGTATATGTACACTATGGAATACTATTCAGCCATTAAAAAAAATGGAGATTTTACAGCCTTTGTATTAACCTGAATAGAAGTGGAACACATTATTCTTAGTAAAGCTTAACAAAAATGGAGAAGCATGAATCCTATGTACTCAATTTTGATATGAGGACAATTAATAACATAGTGGGAGTGGGAGAAGGTGAGAGTAGAGAGAGAAAGAATGAGGGAGGGGTGGGGAAAGGAAGAGCAGAGGGAAGGAGTAATGGGGGTAGGGTCTTGGTGCGTGCCACACCTTTTGGGGGCAAAACACTATTGTAAGAGGAACTACTTTACCTAACAAATGCAATCAGTGTAACCTGGTTTCTTGTATCCTCAATGAATCCCCAACAATTAAAAAAAAAAAAAAAAGAAAGAACAACATAAACATTCCAAAGTATCAGAACATATCCAAATTTGTATTTCATACAAGCCTCGCTGGTTTAGCTGTGAGGCCTGAGAAAAGGGCTCACATCTCTTTCCAGCTCTCAAATGGCTTGCCTAAGGACAGAGATGAAGAAGGAGTGAGAAAGGCTGATCACATCTGTGTTGGAATAACACCTGACCATTGGCACAAATTAGGTCAGTGTCTGGATCTGAAATGACTTTTGGACAATCATTGGATCATTGCCTAATCCAATGATCTGGGTCAGTGTTGATATATGCATCACAGCTCCACCCACTGCTCCTGGGTCAACCTGCCCCCAGGTTGTCAGAGAACACACAAGCCTGGGAAAATGACACTGATTCAATATTATGTATTATATTATATTAACATGAGATATTAATGACTGGGTATATTTGCCCCCAAACCACTTTGCACCTAAAGCCCAACCTCAGAAGCATACGTAAAAAGGTTTTTTTTTTTTAATTTTTATTAAATAATAATTGTGTACATTAGTGCAATCATGGGGTACAATGTGCTGACTTCATATACAATCTGAAATATTTTCATCGAACTGTTTAACATAGCCTTCATGGCATTTTCATAATCACTATATGTAGACGTTGGTATTCTACTTTTAGTAAGTTTCACCTGTACCCTTCTAAGATGCACTGTAGGTGTGATCCCACCAATTGTCCTCCCTCCACCCATCCTACCCCCTCCCCTCTCTTGCCCTTTTCCCCATATTTTTGTGCTATAATTGGGTTTTAGCCTTCATAAAAAGCTATAAATTAGCTTCATATTAGGGCTGAGTACATTGGATACTTTTCTTCCGTTCTTGAGATACTTTGCTAAGAAGTATCCATCCATGTAAACATGAAAGAGGTAAAGTCTTACTTACTTGAAAGAGGTCATCTTACTTTAAGGCTGCATAATATTCCATGGTGTACATGTACCACAACTTATTAATCCATTCGTGGGTTGATGGGCACTTGGGCTTCTTCCATGACTTACCAATTATGAATTGGGCTGCAATAAACACTCTGGTACAGATACATTTATTATGATGTGATTTTTGGTCTTCTGGATATATACCCAGTAAAGGAATTATAGGATCGAAAGGCAGGTCTATTTTTAGATCTCTAAGTACTCTCCAAACATCCTTCCAAAAGGAATGTATTAGTTTGCATTCCCACCAGCAATGTAGAAGTGTTCCCTTTTCTCCACATCCATGCCATAATCTCTGGCTTTGGGATTTTGTTATGTGGGCTAATCTTACTGGAGTTAGGTGATATCTCAAAGTAGTTTTGATTTGCATTTCTCTGATGATTAAGGATGGTGAGCATTTTTTCATGTGTCTGTGGGCCGTGTGCCTGTCTTCTTTAGAGAAGTTTCTCTTCAAGTCCTTTTCCCATCCTGAGATGGGATCACTTGGTCTTTTCTTACTAACACGTTTGAGTTCTCTGTGTATTTTGGTTATTAAACATTTGTCAGAGGCATAACCTGCAAATACTTTCTCCCATTCTGAGGGCTGTCTGCCTGCTACACTTACTGTGTTCTTAGCAGTGCAGAAGCTTTTTAGTTTGATCAGGTCCCAGTAGTGTATTTTTGAAACTGTTTCAATTGCCTGGGGAGTCCTCCTCATAAAAAATTCACCCAGGTTGATTTCTTCAAGAGTTTTCCCTGCACTTTCTTCTAGTATTTTTATAGTTTCATGTCTTAAGTTTAAATCTTTGATCCAGTGAGAGTCTATCTTAGTTCATGGTGAAAGGTGTGGGTCCAGTTTCAGTCTTCTACAGGTCGCCAGCCACTTCACCCAGCACCATTTGTTAAATAGGGAGTCTTTTCCCCACTGTCTTTAATTAGCTTGTCAAAGATCAAAATAGTGGTAAGTAGCTGGGTTCATCTCTTGGTTCTCTATTCTGTTCCATACAGAATATCTCTCTGTTTTTGTGCCAATACCATGTTGTTTTGATCACTATTGATTTATAGTAGAGTCTCAGGTCTGGTAGTGTGATTCCTCCTGCTCTGTTTTTATTTCTAAGTAATGTCTTGGCTATTTGAGGTTTTTTCTGATTCCATATAAAATGTAGTATTATTTTTTCAAGGTCTTTAAAATATGACGATGGAGCTTTACTAGGAATTGCATTAAAATTGTATATTGCTTTGGGTAGTATGGACGTTTTAACAATGTTGATTCTTCCCAGCCATGAGCATGGTATGTTTTTCCATTTGTTGACATGTTCAGCTATTTCTTTTCTTAGAGTTTCATAGTTCTCTTTATAAAGATCTTTCACATCCTTTGTTAGATAAACTCCCACATATTTCATCTTCTTTGGTACTACTGTGAAAGGAATAGAGTCCTTGACTTTTTTTTCAGCTTGACTATTATTGGTATATATAAAGGCCGCAGATTTATGAGTGTTGATTTTGTAGCCTGAGACACTGCTGTATTCCTTGATCACTTTTAAGAGTTTTGTAGTAGAATCCCTGGTGTTTTCCAGATATACAATCATATCATCTGCGAAGAGTGAAAGTTTAATCTCTTCTGATCCTATGTGGATACCCTTGATTGCCTTTTCTTCCCTAATTGCAATGGCTAAAACTTCCATTATGATGTTGAAGAGCAATAGAGACAATGGGCAACCTTGCCTGGTTCCTGATCTAGGTGGAAATGATTTCAATTTAAGTCCATTCAATACGATATTGGCTGTGGTATTGCTGTAGATGGCCTCTATTAGTTTAAGAAATGTCCCTTTTTTCTTAAGTGTTCTGATCATGAAGGGATGTTGGATATTATCAACAGCATTTTCTGCATCAATTGAGAGAATCATGTGGTCTTTGTTTTTTAATTTGTATATGTGCTGAATTACATTTATGGATTTACGTATATTGAACCAGCCTTGAGATCCCGAGATAAAGCCCACGTAGTCGTGGTGTATAATTTGTTTGATGTGTTGCTGGATTTCTTTGTTAGGATCTTATTGAATATTTTTGCATCAATATTCATTAGTGATATTGGTCTGTAGTTTTCTTTTCTTGTTGGGTCTTTTCCTGGTTTAGGGATCAAAGTGATATTCGCTTCATAGAATGCGTGTAGGGTAGTATTCCATCTTTTTCTATATTTTGGAAAAGGTTGAGTAATATAGGTACTAGTTCCTCTTTAAAGGTTTGGTAGAATTCTGACGTGAAGCTATCTGGTCCCAGGCTTTTCTTTTTAGGAAGATTTTGTATAGTTGATGCTATTTCAGAACTTGATATCGGCCTATTCAACATTTCCACTTCATTCTGGCTAAGTCTAGGAAGGTGGCATGCTTCCAAGTATTGGTTAATTTCCTCAGATTTTCATATTTCTGAGAGTAAAGTTTCTTGTAATATTTGTTAATGGTTTTTTTGAATTTCTGAGTGGTCTGTTATTATTTCATCTACCATTTCTGATTGATGAAATTAGAGATTTTACTCTTTTTTTCCTGATTAGGTTAGCCAAAGGTTTATCAATTTTTTTGACCTTTTCAAAGAACCAACTTTTTGATTTATTGATCTGTTGTATAATTTTTTTGTTTTCAATTTCATTTAATTCTGCCCTGATTTTGTTTATTTCTTTTCTTCTGCTGGATTTGGGGTTGGAATGTTCTTCCTTTTCCAGTTACTTGAGGTGTCCCATTAAGTTGTTAACTTCCTCTCTTTCCGTTCTCTTGAGGAAGACTTGCAGTGCTATAAATTTCCCTTTTATGACTGCCTTTGCAGTGTCCCAGAGGTTCTGATAACTCATGTCTTCATTGTCATTTTGTTCCAAAAATTTGGTGATTTCCTTCTTAATCTCATCTATGACCCGTCTATTGTTCAGCATAAGGTTATTTAGCTTCCATGTTTTTGTTTGAGTATGCAGATTCCTGTTATTGTTGACTTCAACTTTTATTCCATGGTGGTCTAAAAGATGCAAGGAATAATTTCTATTCTTTTAAATTTGCTGAGGTTAGACTTGTGGCCTAAGATGTGATCAATTTTGGAGTATGTTCCATGGGCAGATGAGAAGAATGTGTATTCAATTTTATTAGGATGAAATGTTCTGTAGATGTTGGTAAAAAGGTTTATTATCTTCCACATCCTGTTGTTTTCCTCTTGAATTAATCAAGCCTCATCTGGGAAGCAGTGTAGACTTGGACATCAGGCAGTGTGGACTGACGTCAGCTGGCCTGGACTTGGACATCAGGCAGCATAGAGTTGAACATCAGGCAGAGTAAACTTGGACTTCAGGCACTGTGGACTTGGACATCAGGCAGTGTAAACATGGCCATCATCAGGCAGGGTAAACTTGGATAGCATGCATTATGGATTTGGACTTTAGGCACCATGGACTTGTACAACATGGACATCATCGGGCAGTGTGAAATTGGACATCATCAGGCACTATGGACTTGAACAACAGGCAGTGTCGACTTGGACATCATCAGGAGAGTAAACATGGATGTCAGGCAGTGTAAACTTGAACTTGAGGCACTGTGGACATGAACAATAGGCAGCATAAGCTTGGACATCATCAGGCAGCGTGGACTTGCACATCAGGCAGTGTGCACTTGGATGTCAGGCATCCTAGGCATATATGTTAGCTCTTCTATATTTAGCTAAGGATCTAACTTGACCAAAGCTTAGTGGCCTCTGTCAGTGAAACAGAGATAGTATTAAGGACTCCCTCTCTGGGTTATTTAGTAGATTGAGCATGATGAGGGATGTATTCTGTCTCATTAGTTGTGGGTCTTATTAATCACTGTGGGGACCATGGATGAATCTGTCTAATCCATGCTTCCAATGGATTGGGAGAAGGCTCTTTAAGGGCAGTTGGATTCACTGCACACTCAGAAGCTTGATCTTGTTGTTTGAGTTAATTTTAAGTATATGCATTTTTCTAGCTTTTCAACAGATTTCTAATATCTACTATATTCAAAACATAAATGGTACCCATTGCCCCACAAAGGCCATCCACCTTCCTTGCTATGGTAAATTTCACATACAAACTCATTCACCCACCATTGCATTTCCTATTATCCTTGAGCCTGATGGAGGGTAAAATAAAAGGGCTGGTTTGGCCACTGTACCAGTTAGGTTCAGTCCTAGAGGCAAAGCCACCAGGACATGTGTGCACATGTGTATGTGTAAGGAATTGTTACATAGATTAGATCTTTTCTTATTTTTTTGAGACAATCTCACTCTGTCACCCTGGGTAGAGTGCCATGGCATCCTAGCTCAGAGAAACCTCAAACTCCTAGGCTCAAGCCATCCCCTTCCCTCGGCCTCTCAACTAGCTGGGACTGCCATAATGCCCACCTAATTCTTCTATTTTTATTAAAGACAGGGTCTCCCTCTCACTCAGGCTGATCTGGAACTCCTAAGCTCAAGGGATCTTCCTGCATCATGCCCCAAGAGTGCTGGGATTATAGGTATGAGGCGCTATGCCTGGCCCTCATAGATTAGATCTTGCACAATTCTGAGAGGGTTTAGGCAGTCTCTGTAAAGCAGTGGTTCTCAACCTTTCTAGTGCCGTGACCCTTTAATATAGTTCCTCATGTTGTGGTGACCCCCAACCATAAAAGTATTTTCATTGCTACTTCATAACTGTAATTTTGCTACTGTTATGAATCATAATGTAAATATCTGATGTGCAGGATGTGTTTAGGCCACCCCTCTGAAAGGGTCGTTTGACGACCCTTTCACAGGGGTTGTGACCCACAGGTTGAGAACCGCTGCTGTAAACCCTACAAAACTTTGCTGTTATTGTTCTATATAGCCATTTAAAAGTATATTCACCCATATGAGTATCACTTTCTTTTGTATTTATTCCTTGTATCTCTGAACTTTTGTCTAATATCATCTTCCTCCTACTTAAAGAACGTCTTTTAGAATTCTAAATTCTAAAGTCTCTAAAGTGGCAAATATAGTTTTCGTCAGGCTAAAAATGTCTTTGTTTAGCCTCCACCCTTTGAATATAGGAAAAACTGTTTTCCTCTATACTCACAAGCAACACTATTGCAACTAGCTATGTAGGATTTTTTCCCACACCAATCAACTGT
Organism: Arctocebus calabarensis; assembly: GCA_963573935.1. Taxonomy (NCBI): domain Eukaryota; kingdom Metazoa; phylum Chordata; class Mammalia; order Primates; family Lorisidae; genus Arctocebus; species Arctocebus calabarensis. Next base: position 31,716 of record CAUYON010040547.1, read on the forward strand.
CCAATATTCTGGACACCAACTGAGTGTCCTACAATTCAGTTCAATTCTAGCACTATCTACCTGGAATTACTGTCAGACCTCAGATGACAATCCCACAAGACTGCCCCCCTTCAGACATCAATTTTAATCCAGGCTGTCACCTGTGCTTCTGACCTACTGGTTGTAAATCACAGCTCCCAACAGCCTCCTTCTTGCACTCAGTCATTTGCTAATATGGCTCTGAGAATTTAGAGAAGAACTTAACATTCACCACATTATCATAATGGATACAGGTGAATGGCCAGGTGCAGAGGTACATAGTGTAAGGTTTGAAAGAGCCCTGGGCACAGGAGCATCCATCCCATGGAGCTGGATGTGCCACCCTTTTGGCACATGGATGTAGTTACCAATTTAGAAGCTCTGTGAACCTCGTAGTTCACACAGGAATGATTGGTTATTAACTCAGTCCCCAGGTCCCCTCCCCAGCCCAAAGGATGGGGTAGGTAGGGGGCTGACTGTTCCAAGTTTCTAATCCTGGCTTGGTCTTTCATGTGACCAGCCCCATCAAGGAACCCACCAAGAGTCACCTCATTAGAACAGAAAATGCTATCACCTAGGAAATGCCAAGTGATTAGGAGCTCTGTGTCAGGAAATACTAGAACAAAAGACAGACCCGGTGTGGTGGTTCTGGCCTGTAACCTCAGCACTTTGGGAGCCCTGGATCACTTGATGCCAGGACTGTGAGACCAACCTGAGGAATCTAGCAAGACCTCATCTCTACAAAAAAAAAAAAAAATTAGCAAGGCATGGTTATGCACACCTGAAGTACCACCTATTCTGGAGGTTGAGATGGGAGAATCACTTGAGCCTGGGCATTCAAGGCTATAGTGAGCTACAACTGTGTCACTGTGCTCCAAGTGGGACAACAGAGCTAGACCTTGACTCAAAAAAAGAAAAAAAGATTCTCCTAGTTCTCCTATAGTGGAGGAAATTACAAGGGTTTTAGGAGTTGTGCCAGGAAGTGGGACAAATATATTTATATTAAGAAATGTACATTTTTCTATATACTTCACAATACATGCCCTTAAATCATTTTTTGGCTAGAAGCATCTGTGTGTGTGTCAGTATATTCTCTCAGCACATCTGAAAACATGATTTTGTTGTTTGCTATTTCTCATAGATTCCTTTCTCCAGTCTTTTCTTTGTCTTTGCTAACCTGAGGTTCCAGTATGTTAAATATATATATATATTTTATTGTTGGGGATTCATTGAGGGTACAAGAAACCATGTTACACTGGTTGCATATGTTAGGAAAAGTCCCTCTTACAATCGTGTTTTGCCCCCAAAAGGTGTGGCACACACTAAGACCCCAAGACCCCACCCCCCTTACTCCTTCCCTCTCTCTGCTCTTCCTTTCCCCACCCCTCCCTCAATCTTCCTCTCTCTGCTCTCCCCTTCCTTCACCCCCACCGTGTCAATAATTGTCATTAATTGTCCTCATATCAAACTTG
>CAUYON010040550.1:0-10762 GCA_963573935.1 Arctocebus calabarensis
GAAAAAACAGTCAAGGACTCTATTCCTTTCACAGTAGTGCCAAAGAAGATGAAATATTTGGGAGTTTACCTAACAAAGGATGTGAATGATATCTATAAAGAGAACTATAAAACTTTAAGAAAAGAAATAGCTGAAAATGTCAACAAATGGAAAAATATACCATGCTCATGGCTGGGAAGAATCAACATTGTTAAAATGTCTGTGCTACCCAAAGCAAAATATAATTTTAATGCAATTCCTATCAAAGCTCCATTGTCACATTTTAAAGATCTTGAAAAAATCATACTTCGTTTTATATGGAATCAGGAAAAAACCTCTAATAGCCAAGACATTATTCAGAAATAAAAACAAAGCAGGAAGAATCACGCTACCAGACCTGAGACTCTACTATAAATCGATAGTGATCAAAACGGCATGGTACTGGCACAAAACAGAGAGGTAGATGTTTGGAACACAAGAGAGAACCAAGAGACGAATCCAGCTACTTACTGTTACTTTATCTCTGACAAGCCAATTAAAAACATTTAGTGGGGAAAAGACTCCCTATTTAACAAATGGTGTTGGGTGAACTGGCTGGCGACCTGTAAAAGACTAAAACTGGACCCACACCTCTCACCATTAAGTAAGATGGACTCTCACTAGATTAAAGATTTAAACTTAAGACATGAAACTATCAAAACATTAGAAGAAATTGAGGGGAAATTCTTGAAGGAATTGGCTTGGGTGAATATTTTATGAGGAGGACTCCCCAGGCAATTGAAGCAGTATCAAAAATACACTACTGGGACCTGATCAAACTAAACAGCTTCTGTACAGCCAAGAACATCGTAAGTATAGCAAGCAGATAGCCCCCAGAATGGGAGAAAATATTTGCAGGTTATGCCTCCGACAAAGGTTTAATAACCAGAATATACAGAGATCTCAAACGTATTAGCAAGAAAAGAATAAGTGATCCCATCTCAGGGTGGGCAAAGGACTTGAAGAGAAACTTCTCTAATTAAGACAGGTGCACAGACTACGGACACATGAATAAATTCTCACCATCCTTAATCATCAGAGAAATGCAAATCAAAACTACTTTGAGGTATCACCTAACTCCTGTAAGATATGCCCACATCACAAAATCCCAAAACCAGAGATGCTGGCATGGATGTAGAGAAAAGGGACCACTTCTACACTGCTGGTAGGAATGCACACTAATACATTCCTTTTGGAAGGCTGTATGGAGACTACTTAAGAGATCTAAAAATAGGCCTGCCATTCAATCCTATAATTCCTCTACTAGGTATATATCCAGAAGACCAAAAATCACATTATAACAAAGATATTTGTACCAGAATGTTTATTGCAGCCCAATGCATAATTGCTAAGTCATGGAAAAAGCCCAAGTGCCCATGGACCCACGAATGGATTAATAAATTGTGGTACATGTATACCATAGAATACTATGCAGCCTTACAGAAAGATGGAGACTTTACCTCTTTCATGTTTACATGGATGGAGCTGGAACATATTCTTAGCAAAGTATCTCAAGACTAGAAGAAAAAGTATCCAGTGTACTCAGCCCTACTATGAAGCTAATTTAAAGGTTTTATATGAAGGCTATAACCCAAATAGCACAAGAATACGGGGAAAGGAGCAAGAAAGGGGATGGGAGGGAGGAAGTTTTATGCAGTGATCTTCCTGATTAAAGAAGGGTAATTGATGGGGCCACACCTATGGTGCATCTTAGAAGGGTACAAGTGAAACTTACTAAATGCAGAATACAAATGTCTTCATACAATAACTAAGAAAGTGTCATGAAGGCTATGTTAAACAGTTTGATGAAAACCTTTCAGATTTATATGAAAACAGCACATTGTACCCCTTGATCGCACTAATGTACACAGCTATGATTTCATTAAAAAAGAAAGAAAGAAAGAAACTCTGTCTCAAAAAAAAAAAAAAATAGCCAAGCCCATCCAGGTTCTGTGGCTCACACTTATAATCCTAGCACTCTGGGAAGCCAAGTTGGGAGAATGGCTTGAACTCAGGAGTTCAAGACCAGCTTGAGCATGAGTGTGATCCCGTCTCTACTAAAAAGTAGAAAAACTAGCTGGGCTTTGTGGTGGGCACATGTAGACCCAGCTGCTTAGGAGACTGAGGCAGGAGGATCATCCGAGCCCAGGAGTGTGAGGTTGCTGTGAGCTGTGATGCCACAACACTCTATCCAGGGTGACATACTTTGGCTTAAAATAAATAAATAAAAATAAAAAAAAAATTAGATTGAGCAGCAGTTACACCTTCACCGAGGCTTAGAGAACAGGATGTTCAAGGAATGGCAGGTAGCTCAAGCTCACTCTTGGTTATCTGGACAATAAAGGAAACCCGTGGCCAGTGGTCTAAAATGCATGTCTGTTTGTCTTCTGTATGGATAATATTTTTATTTATTTGTATCCTGCCTCGTTCCACAAAGGTAAAATTCATGACATGGTTATTATGCAGTGACCTGATTAAGTTCTGATTAAGTTCCCCTCAGCACTGTCATGTTCGTCTTTGTATTCCCTGAGCCATATGCAGACAGACTTGAATAAAAGTTGAATTGAATTAAAAAAAAATCAAATGACGATAAGTGTCTGGGTTCACCTCTCAGTCTTCAATTCTTTTCAATACATCTACCTCTCTATTTTTGTGCCAGTACCATGCTGTTTTGATCACTATAGATTCATAGCATAGTCTGAAGTCTGGTAGTGTGATTCCTCCTGATTTGTTTTTATTTCTGAGTAATGTTTTGGCTATTCAAGGATTTTTCTCTTTCCATATGAAATGAAGTACTGATTTTTCCAGATCTTTAAAGTATGACAGAGGTGCTTTAATGGGGATTGCATTAAATCTGTAGATTGCTTTGAGTAGTATGGACATTTTAATAATGTTGATTCTTCCTAGCCATGAGCATGGTATGTTTTTCCATTTGTTAACTTCTTCAGCTATTTCTTTTCTCAGAGTTCCAAACTTCTCTTTATAGAGATCTTTCACGTCCTTTGTTAGATTCACTTCCTGATATGTCATCTTCCTTGGCATTATTGTAAAGGGAATAGAGTCCTTAATTGTTTTTTCAGCTTTATTATTGATGGTAATTAAAAGTCTACCATTTTAATTAACATCATTTTTGTATGCTGAGATACTGCTGTATTTCTTGATCATTTCTAAGAGTTTTGTGGTTGAGTCCCTGGGGATTTCCAGATATACAATTATACCATTTGTGAAGAGTGACACTTTCATCTCCTTTGTTCCTATTTGGATACCCTTGATTGCCTTCTCTTGCGTGATTGGGATGGCTAAGACTTCCATTACAATGTTGAAAAGCAGTGGAGACAATGGGAAACCTTGCCTGGTTCCTGATCTGAGTGGAAATGATTTCAATTTTACTCCATTCTATACAATATTGGCTGTGGGTTTGCTGTAGATGGTCTCTACCAATTTGAAGAAATGTTCCTTCTGTACCTATTTTCTTAAGTGTTTTTATCATGAAAGGATGCTGGATATTATCAAAAGCTTTTTCTACATCAATTGAGAGAATCATATGGTCTTTATTTTTTATTTTATGTGATGTATTATATTTATACATTTACAAATATTGAACCATCCTTGGGACCCTAGAATAAAACCCACGCAGTCATGATGTATAATTTGTTTGATGTGTTACTGGATTCTGTTTGCTAAGATCTTATTGAATATTTTTGCATCAATATTCATTACAGATATTGGTCTATAATTTTCTTTTCTTGTTGGGTCTTTTCCTGGCTTGGGGATCAGGGTGATATTTGCTTCATAATATGTATTCGGAAGTAGTCCTTCTTTTTCTATGTTTTGGAAAAGGTTAAGTAATATGGGTACTAGGTCCTCTTTAAAGGTTTGGTAGAATTCTGATGTGAAGCCATCTGGTCCTGGACTTTTCTTTGGGGAGTGTTTCAGATAGTTAATGTTATTTTAGAACTTGATATAGGCCAGTTCAACATTTCCACTTCTGTCTGGCTCAGTCTAAAAGGTGGTGTGCTTCCAAGTATTGGTCTATTTCCTTTAGATTTTCATACATCTGAGAATAGAGTTTTTTTTGTAATATTTAAGAAGGATTTTTTGAGTTTCTTTGTAGTCTGTTGTTATCTCACCTCTGTAATTTCTGATTGATGAAATTAGAGATTTTACTCTTTTATTTATGGTTAGGTTAGTCAAAGGTTTATCTATTTTATTGACCTTTTCAAAATCCAGCTTTTTGATTCATTGATCTGCTGTATAATTCTCTTGTTTTCAATATCATTTGATTCTGCTCTAATTTTGGTTATTTCTTTTCTTCTACTGGTTTTGGGGTTGGAATGTTCTTCCTTTTCCAGTTACTTGAGCTGTTCCATTAATTTGTTGACTTCTCTTTCTGTTCTTTTGAGGAAGGCTTGCAACAGTATAAATTACCCTCCTAGGACTGCCTTTGTGGTATCCCAGAAGTTCTGGCAGTTCATGTCTTTATTATCGTTTTGTTCCAAAAATTTAGTAATTTCTTAATTACTTCTTAATCTCATCTATGACCCAGCTATCATTCAGCATGAGATTATTTGGTTTCCATGTTTTTGTATGTGTATGCAGATGCCTGTTATTACTGAGTTCACCTTTTATTCCATGATGGTACAAGAAAATACAAGGAATAATTTCTATTCTTTTAAATTTGCTGAGGTTAGACTTGTGAAATAAGATGTGATCAATTTTGGAGGATGTTCCATGGGCTTATGAGATGAATGTGTATTCGGTTTTATTAGGATGAAATTTCCTGTAGATGCCTGTTAAATCTAATTGTTGAATTGTTAAGTTTAATTCTAGAATTTCTTTAATTTCTTATTGGAGGATCTATCCAACACTGGCAAAACTGTGTTACAATCTCTAACTATTTTGGTGCTGGAGGTTATCAAGTTGCTCATGTCTGTTAGTGTCTCACTTACAAATTTAAGAGCATTCTGTTTGGGTGCATAAATGTAAATAATTGAAGTCTCATCCTGTTGCGGGTTTCCCATGACAAAAATGAAGTGACCATCCTTATCTTTCCTTATTTTCGTTGGTTTAAATCCTATTGTATCTGTGAATAAAATTGTAACACTTGCTTTTTTCTGATTTCCATTTGCCTGAATGGTAGATGTCCATCCCTTCACCCTAAGTCTTTATTTATCTTTTAAGGTAAGATGAGATTCTTATATGCAGCAGATATCTGGCCTGAGTTTTTGTATCCAGTCAGCCATCCTGTGCCTCTTTAGAAGGCAATTTAAGCCATTCACATTAATTGAGACTATTGATAAGCCTGGTAGTGTTTCGGGTGTTGAGTTTTTCAAAAGTCCAGTGGACATTTTTAAAACTTTTGCCACTGTGGAAGATGGGATTTGATGAAAAAAAAATTTTTTTTGAGACATAGTCTCACTCTGTTGCCAGTGGTAGAGTGCTGTGGCATCACACTGGTCACAGCAATCTCCAGCTCCCAGGCCCAAGCAGTTCTCTTGCCTCAGCCTCCCGAGCAGCTGGGACCACAGGTGCCCACCATGATACCCAGCTATATTTTTTGTTGCAGTTTGGCTGGGGCTGAGCCTGAACCCACCACCCTCGGTATGCAGTGCCGGTGCCCTACCCTCTGAGCCACAGGTGCCACCCAGATCAAAAGTTTTTGAGTGAGTTTACTTTGGTGATAGAGCATTATGCTGGTCATTGTGGAAGATAGATCTGGGAATATTCTGGAGAGCTGGTTATTTATGCAAATTTCTTCAACAAGTGAATTTCATTAAAGTATTTAATTTATACATCATAATTGAAACTCAATTTAGCTGAATACAGGATTCTGGGTTGAATTTTTTTTTTGTTTTAGAAAGTTGAATTTTGATGACCATCCTCTTCTGGCTTGAAAAGTTTCAACAGAGAGATCTGTAGTTATTCTAATATTCTTCCCCTTGTAGTTTATCATTTTCTTAAATCTGGCTGCTTGCAGAACTTTCTCCTTCATGTTAACTTGGGTGAATTTAATTATAATGTGTCTGGGAGATGCTTTATTTGGATTGAGTCTTGCTAGGGTTCTGAAACTGTGTGCTATCTGAATTTCAGTATCTCTTGCTGTGCTGGGGAAGTTCTCCTCAATTATCTCTTGGAGTAAAGCTTCTGTGCCTTTTGGAAAATTTGCTTTTTTGGAGTAGTCCCCCAGCTCTCTAAGAGAATGATCCGTTTTTGCTCTCCACTTCTCTTCCTCTTTGTGCATTTGGGAATATTCAAAAGCTTTGTCTTTGATGTCAGATATTTTTTCTTCTGCCTGCTCAATTCTATTACTGAGGGATTCTACTGTATTTCTCATATCTTAGAGGGCTGCAAATTCTTTTCTCAATGTGTCAAAATCTTTGGTGATTTTGTCTTTGAATTCATTGAATTCTCTGGACTACTTTTGCATTATTCCTAGAATTTCTAATTCTGACCTTACTTCCATTCTGTTAATCTTATTTGCCATCCAAATTCTGAACTCAATTTTTGACATCTCAGTCATTTGTTTATGAATTGGATCATCTAGTGTGTCTGGTTTGTCATTCCTTGGGGGAGTTGATCTTCTCTGATTATTCATGTTGCTAGAGTTTTTCCACTAATTTTTGCCATTTGGCTAGATGGGCTGGTAAGTTGAAATTGGATTAGGGGCTCCTGAACTTGTGGTTAATCAGCCCTTTGGCAAGGAGCTAGGGCTAGTGACTGTAGCTTTTTCACCCACAGCTTTGCAAAGGACCTGTACATTATTACAGTCTGAGACTCTGAGGACCTGCTTAGTGTGGTGGGGTTAGGTGGCTCTGTCTTGTATTCAGCTGGTCTTTGTCCTATCCTAGTGGATCAGTGACTCTGGTTTGATGTCTCAGCTGTGGAAAAATACAAAAGTAAAACACCCTTCCCTCCACGGACAACTACTGAAAGAGGAAAATCAACCCTTCCCACTACCACACAACCAGGGTACCACCCTGGAGGGTCATCGGGTGATTGGCCCAGGTCAGGAGTTCCAAACCAATTGACCCAGGCATTACCAACTCTCAAGTGGGAGAGTTTCAAAGGTCTCCAGCAATTAGATAGCAGCGGTCTGCTGGCTGCTTATGCATGACTCACTCCAATGCTCTGTGGAGTCAGAAAGGCCCACCCAGTGGCAGAGTTGGACCAGGGGTGGTGGTGTCTCTTTTCCCACCTTGCACCTCTTTCATGCCCAGTCACTCGTAACTCCATGGGGCTGTGGTCTTGTTTCCTCCAATAAGCAGATGTGCCAGGGTTTGTATGTCAGAGTTCAAAGAAAATCAATGCCCCCTCGGCCTGGCCACCACCCTCTGCCACCAGTCAGCTGGGAGAACTGAAGTCTGCCTCCCTCGGGTACACAATGGCAGCTGGGAAGTGTTTTACCTGAGCTCAGTCTGAACCTGAGGATAACAAGTCAGCAAATGTTTTTCTCCCTTAGCCACTGTGCTTTTGCCCCAGCTGCTCTGCAGCACTAGTATCCATATAGGGCTAGGTCTGGCTTCTTCTGTCAGTCCTCCAAGTTGGGGAGGTGTCTCTCTAAATTAGACCCTGGGAGGATCACTCTACTGTTGCTGGATCTTCATGATATGTGTCCCTGTGTGGCTCTCAGGTGGCTCCCATGGCAGGGGAGGCAGCTGGAGATGTGGCTCCAGGAGCATAGGGTGCACAGCGGCTCTGGAAGGGCAGGGTGGTGGGCATAGGTTGCAAGACTCTTCCAGCAGCTGGTTCGCACTTTTGTAGAGCAAAGCCTGACAGCCTTCCCTTCTTTGTCTGTCTTCACTACTGCTGAGCTCATTGTTGCAGTGCAGCTTTTCTACCACACCCCCTGCAGTGCCCAGTCATGGCAATGAACCACAGACATACTGGTGTCTGCAGGGGTTAGGCTTCTGGACCCTCAGGCAAGGGGGGAAGAGTGGACTGGAATTTCAAAATTGCAGGGAAACTTTTAGTTCAACTTTAAAGCCTAGCATGAGAGTGCTCAGGGTCACAGTAGGGTCCCTCTGGAGAAGTAGTCCAAGATTCCAGCAACTTTCTCCTGTGGGGTGAGACAAGAGGTCCTCAATTCACTGCTCTCCAGTAGAAAACCCACAGCGAGCAAAAAACCAAACCAAACCAAAATAAAGCAAAAGAAAACTCTCTTGGAGGAGGGGATGGACACTCTTTTTGTTTGGGATGAGTTTTGTTTCTTGGAGTTGCAGCTTGCCTCAGCAGAGGTAATGTGCAGTTATCATTCTTTTCTCTCAGGTTGGCTCCTAGTCTTCAGCTTTATTGGGTGTTTTCTGGCCATTATCTTTTGCTCTCTGGGTGGGAGCTTCTGTCGAAAGCTAGCTCCAGTTGGCCATCTTGCCCCTTTACCCCAGCATTATAATTTTAAGGAGATGTTTATCATAAAAACTTATTGAGAGCTAGAAAAATAACAGGCATTCTAAAATCATGTGTGTAAGCATACCTATTAATGTGATGTGGCTGGGAATTAATGATGAAATAAACACACAATGATAGGCAAATAAAATTTTCATAATAAGCAACATTTACATTCTATCTTGCTTGAAATTCACACTAAACCAAATATATTCAATATAGAGCATTATTGTTACTTCCTGAAACCCAGCAGTTAGTATCATAGCACTGAATGAAAATCCTGAAAAGTATCTCAACTTCTCATTTTAGTTTTAAATATGAGTGTATCTAAGTTGTTTCACTGTAAGAATGGAGATAGTAGTCTGTATCCCCCCCCCACCCTTGGGTATTCTTTATGTGTGATGTTATGTTCTTTATGTTTCTTTAATTCTCCACTGAACACATTGGGTCCTGAGTTTTCTTTGTTGGTAGGGTTTACTTATTGATTCAATTACTGTGATTGTTATAGATTTATACAGATTTTTTTCTTATTGAGCCAGTTTTTGTATTTTGTGTATTTTCTAGGAATTTCCTTATTGGATCAAGATTTTCTAGTTTTTTGGCACACAAATTTTCATAGCATTTTCTTAAAATTATTTATTTTCTGTGAGGTCAGTAGTAATATTTCTACCTTTATTTCTCATTTTAGTGAATTGAGTTTTCTCTTTTTTGTTCTTAGTTTAGCTAAAAGTTTCATCTTTTCAAAGGATCAACTTTTGCTTTTGTTGGTTGTATTGCTTAAATACTGCATATTTTGGTAATATCTTCTCAAATATTTATTTCTCTTCTCTGTTAGCCTTAGATTTAGTTTGTTCTTCTTTACCTATTTCCTCAAGGTTTACAGTTAGGCTATTGCTCCTGTTTGTAGCTACAAACTTCTCTATGATAACTACTATTGCTAAAGTCTGTAAATTTTTGGAGTATTTTCATTTACTGAAGTTGTTTCTCTTTTCCTTTTGATTTTTTGTTGATCCATATGTTGGTTAAGAATGCATCATTTTATTTTCATATATTTTCATATATTTCAATATATTTTCATATATTTCATATATTCATGTATTTTTCAGACTTTAATTGTGATAGGAAAAGGTACCTTACATATGGCAAATATTTTTAAATTTATTGGGAACAGTCCTGTAGTCTAACACATAGTTTATCCTTTAGAAGGTACCATGTACACTTGATAAAAATGTGCTTTTAGCACTTGTGGGGTGGAATGCTATGTATATATGTGTATATATTCTTTATTTATAGTTTTCTTGCATCCTCTGTTTCCTTAAAATCTTCTGTTTAGCCACTTTATTTAGATTGAAAATGGGTACTGCAACCTATACAATAATCTATTTGTTTGTTCAGTTCTGTCTGCTTTTGATTTATATATTTTGGGCTTCTATTGTGAGGTTTGTAGTTTTTGTATCTTCCTGGTGGAATAATTGTTTTTAATTATACAATATTATGCTTTGTTTCATGCAATAATTTTTGATTTAAAATTTATTTTCCTTAGTATTAATACAGCCAGTCAGCTCTTTTTGGTTACAGTTGGCATGAAATATCTTCTTCCATCTTTTACTTTCAACATGTATGTGTATTTGTATCTAAAAAGAGGCACTTGGCTCAGTGCCCTTAGGAGGGTGGTTATGGTGCCAGCCACATACGCTGAGGGTGGTGGGTTTGAACCTGGCCAGGGCTAGTTAAACAACAGTGACAACTGCAACAAAAAATAGCTGGGTGTTGTGGTAAGTACCTATAGTCCCAGCTACTTGTGAGGCTGAAGCAAGAGAATTGCTTAATTCCAAGAGTTAGAGATTACTGTGAGTTGTGATGCCATAGCACTGAACTGAAGGCAGCGTAGTGAGACTCTGTCTTAAATAAATAAATAAACAAACAAACAAATAAATAAATAAATATTTAAATAAAATTAAAAGAAGCATTCACAGTAAGATAGTGCTATAGGCACTTATAGCAAGATAGGCCCTAGATAAAAAATAGTTGGATGATGCCTTTCCTTTTTTAAAAATTTTATTTCAGGGGGAGGAGCCAAGATGGCGGTCTGTAGCCAGCTTTCTGCAGATGCTCCTGTCCAGAAGGAGAGTTAAAGGACAGAAATTTAGCAAGAAAACCAGGGGTTTGGAGCTGAACCAAGAGACAAGGTCGAGGAACGCACATCAACACTGCTGGAGTGACCTGCGACCCCAAGGATACAAATAAAAGGTACAGAGCACATCGCCAAGCGGACGGGAGTCCCCTCCCCCAAGAGAACAGCTCGCAGTATACGCCATACCTCCATACAAACAAGCGAGCAGAGTTCAGATGTCCTCCCACT
>CAUYON010040551.1:0-13814 GCA_963573935.1 Arctocebus calabarensis
GGCGCCTGTAGTCCCAGCTACTTGGGAGGTGGAGGCAGGAGACTCGCTTGAGCCCAGGAATTGGAGGTTGCTGTGAGCTGTGATGCCACAGCACTCTATCCAGAGTGACAGCTTGAGGCTCTGTCTCAAAAAAAAAAAAAATAGCAATAGATAACAACCGCTGTATATCTTTCTTGAGACTATTTACATTTTCAGCTCTTAGAATTGACATAAAAGAAGCCTGACTAGGAAATGGTTAATGATTCTTTGGGCAAGAAGAAAGCAGGAGATGAAGATTTGGGAGAGAAGAAAAGAGGAGACTAAGATGACCAAATGGTAACAGCTGAAATAGTATTATCAGAGGCAGTTGTTTTGTGAAAGACTATTTTTTTTATAAGAGTAAACGTAAACCAAGTAATTAAACATTAATGACCACCTTTTAAGATCAAAGAATTTAGTGTCAAATTGGCATTGGTTTTCATGTTTGTTCTCCAAGCTGTATGAATTTGGGAAAGTTCATTTCTCTTCACTTTAGTTTATACAGATACAGCTATAAATATAAATATAGATATAAAACAGAAGAAAATGCTGTCAGTTACATGAGTGGATTTTTTTTGCCTTATAGCAAATGAAAAATTATTCTAAGCAGAGAGAAAATAATGAGGTCAATTGATAGTGTAAAAAGAATTTAAGCCAAGATGTATGTTGTCGTGAAAAACACTTGCACATAACATAATGTTAACAAGGTTAATGTGTTGCTTGTATTTGTAGAAATGTAAATTTTGTAAGAAATATTTATCTATTGCCAAAGTTTCTTTTCTTTTTATTGTTGTAAGAACATTTAACACAGTGCTTCTCAACCTTCCTAATGCTGCGACCCTTTAATACAGTTCCTCATGTTGTGGTGACCCCCAACCGTAAAATTATTTTCGTTGCTACTTCATAACTGTGATTTTTCTACTGCTATGAATCATAATGTAAATATCTGATATGCTGGAGACCCCCAAAGGGGTCGTGACCCCCACGTTGAGAACCACTGATTTAACTTGAGATATACTCGCGTAACAGTTTTTTAAGTGTGTGATACAGAATTGTTAACCATAGGCTTCAAAGTCTGTAACACCTGCTTTACAGAGTCAACGTGAAAAGTAAGGATACACATGCACTATACCTAGCACAATGCATAAGGCACTCTCTGTGGGTTAATCTCTGCCCCACCATTACGTACAAAGTCCTGTGTTCTACAGCTGATGCTTTGATGCAAGACATTGTCCCCCATGACATTCTTTGTTCTGTTAATCTTTTAAGGTACAGTGACTACTAGAACTTGCTTGAGAGTCAAGTTATAAGTACACTTTGGAATTACACAAAGAAATTAACACAATTAAATTTCTGGTTGTTCAGATATCCTTTTGAAATGTCTCGCTTGCAGCATCTTGGCTTGACAATTCCCAGGAGACTAGACCTTAGGAGAATATAGCAATTTAAAATCTCTAGATCTCTAGATTTTAAATCTCTAGATTTCCATGCATATCCATTTATAAAAATGAAACTATTTCTCACCACTCCTATAGGATGCAGCGAAGAAAGTGTTTCTTATGAGCTCTGCCCTTGTTTTCTATTATTGTTAGTGTTTTTTATGTGACAAAAAGTTTTCCCTCAATCTTATGCTAACTTAGGTATATTTTATAAGCAGCCATTGTAAATAAATCTTTTCAAAAGCTATTAAAAAAAAGTAAATTAACATCAACAATTAGACTCCCAATTATCATTTAATGCCTCAAAAAACGCAATGAAGCCCGAGTGGTATGATTTCCTCTTACCAAAACTACACAGCTTTTACCCAATAAGCTGGTTACAGAAAGGCTTTCAGTGACATTGACATTGTTTTATTATTCTTCCCATTTTTTACGCCTGGAAGGCCAGTCTCGTTGATCTGTATCTTGCTCCTCAGGTTTTCTCTGGAGTCCTCTTTACAGATGGGAATCACATCAGCAATCTCCCAGTGCTCTGACAAGGTGACTGTTTGCAACAACAGTTTACACATTTGGCCAACAGCTCTACAATTTCATCCTTGAGTTCTTTCAAAACTCTTGGGTAGCTGCCATCTGGCCCCAGTGATTTATTTATGTCCAATTTGTCAACTAAACTTGGAACACCTTATCTACTCTTTATCTTTTGATTTATTGCCTCTGCCCCGTGTAATTTCAACATTCTTCCTTTCTTGTATCATCATTTTTATTGCTTAAAATATCAGCCAGGTAAAATAAAATTTACCACTTCGTGAACTTTACTTAATACTGTATAAAATCACATTTCATTTTTGTTATTCAAATCACATGGCTATGCTAAGTATTTCATTTTATTACTGAAAATATATGACCAAGGTATGAACAGCACTTCTGTGTAATATTTTGGTATAAGTGATAACTGGTACTAAGCTGTTACATTGAATGGATAGAAGGAAATAAATGTTCCCCATTCTGTCCCTATGTTGTGATAACTAACCATTCCCAGGGAACAGGAATGGGTCAATGAAATAAGACTTTTAATCAACATGACTTTTGTCCCAAAAGGCAAAAAATCATGTTTCCACCATTGTAGGTTGATTAAATGATCCAGAGAAGCAAACAGTTTATCTCTCAGTGTGGTTAAGGTTTTATTATGAATAGAATGCTCCTGAAAGAGGCCGGATATAGTCTTAAACTAGATTTGTTTTTTTACTTCTCAAGAGAACAGTTGTTTGTTCTGATGGTCCTTCCATTTCATAAATTTACATATTTTCTATTTGAAGCACTTCCCAAATTTTTCACTTCATGGAGTAATTCTTTACTTCTTGTTCCTCACTTCCTGCCAAGAACTGTTGGTGTGTACTGTTTGGTAATTGCCACTGTTAAGGCCTCTGAAGGGCCTTTATTCAAGTGTTAGATTTAGTGATTCTGGTTACTGTTGTTCTGGTAGCAATAAAAAGGCAAATGATGAGCAGGCTTTTAACAAACAGCCCTTTATTGGTGCCAACATTACCCTGGACAAACTCCACCCTAAATCGTTATGGCATGCAACTATAGAAACTCAAAAAGGTTTGAATAATGACAGGAACTCCAAAGTAACAAAACAGCTAGATGCCAATGTCCTCTGGCATCACCATCCTGTGAGGACAAATTAGGTCACTCTAACGCCTGCCTCTAGATGCATCCAATCAGTAAGGTCTCAGCTCCCTTTCTAAGGCCTTTCCTTAGATGCTTCAAGGGTGCTATGATGTGGTCTGTTAGCCTTAGTCCTTATGCAAGCTCAGCCCTGTTGTTCAGATGCTGCTTGCGTGTCCCACTGTCAATGCCCTGTGCTCATGGGCTTACTTGGGGCGGCCTCACCGCCACCTGTTTGGAGAGCGTACATCAGACACCAGGGTATGTGCATTAGGTGCTGTCTTTCACTGGTCCCAAAGCTGTCCGTCTTCTAGATGTTTAAGTGGCCTTAGATTCTCTGCAAAGGTTGAAAAACTGCTTACCTCTCCTGGACCTTTTCCCTGAAAAAAGCAACATTGCTGAGTCCCAGACTCAATGTCAGGGAATGACATCTTTCCTGGAATCAGCTCTTTCAGCTTCTCTTTTTAACTCATCTCTTGGGTGAGTATAAATGCCAAGATGTCACCCTATGCCAATCTCCGTTGTTCTTATTAATCCTGTGTCTCCACACACTTACACACACACACACACACACACACACAGACCTGTACACATGTTAACTAATGAACATAGACCAAGAGATTCCCAGAAGGGCTACACACCAGGTATAAAAAGCAAGCTTGCCCTTCATATGGGCCACCCAAGGATATCCTTTCTTATTAGCATTTATCCAAGGATTCCCTGGACAAATAAAATATCCCTCTTTATAGTCAATAAAAAGAACCTATCCTTGTTAGAACTCCAGCAAATGCTGGGATTAATCTACCATCCCTTTAAGAATTAGCGAGAGGAGCCAAGACACTAGAACATGGATGCTCAAAATACAGATACCTGCGTGGAAGCATCGCCCGTGTACTAACTCACCCTCTGGAAATGTCAGGCTGATCAGTAATTTCTGAGCTAATGTATACCCTAAAAACTGTAATGAACTTCCTAATTTCTAGACAATTTGTTGTCATTTTGGTGGGGAGTAATTCCTTTCTGACCCCCTGCTTATTTCAGTATTCAAACTGTCCTTGCTTTCTCTCAGCAAAGACAAAAATGGTGTAATTACCAAGACCACACTATTCCTGCTTTCACAATTATTACCCCCTTTACCTCTTCTCATCTAGTATGTTATCAGGCTTTACATTAAGCACAATCCATATAATGTGTCATTAAACCTCACGACATTTTGAAATAGATATTTGCACCTTTCAGATGAAAATACTGAAACTCACTATACCATCAAACTTAATCACTATCAACATCCTTAAAGGAGATGGTTTACCTGGCAACCGTCTAGTTCTGTACTGTCCTATAGGGTAGCCACTAGGTACTTGTGGCTATTTACATTTAAATTAACTGAAATGAAATTAAAATGCATTCTCTGATCAGTAGCTACATGTGTTAGCAGCTACTTTAATTGACTTAAATAGCACCAGTAGTCCTTCCTCACCATTGCTATGGTTGTTCTCCTTTCAACTGAAGACAAAAATGCCTGAGTTTTTCTGCCACATAAATCTTCCTGCCTTCTAGTTCCCCTCCATTCTGCAAACTGACCCCAACAATGCTAGCACAGCTTTACTGTTTGTGGGTGTATGTTCCTTTGATAGCTTTCATAATGCACTTGCCTATTGCTGAGCAAGAAAATTTAGAATTTTAGACCTTCTCCCAGTTACAGATATTTGCTTTACAAGTATCCACTTATGCTCTACTGTTTTATTGCCATTTCTCTCTGCATTTGCTATAAATTTTGTCCCAGGGTAAATAACAGTGTAATCTTTTGAAAGACATTTTAAACAGCAGTTGAGCTTCTCGTGTGTAGTACCAACCATGCCCTCAACTCAACTGGAGTAAAAACAATTTGGAGAGCCACGACCAGGTCCTCAAACATACAAACATGAGAACCACATCACCGCTATCTGAATGACAGTGATTAAGACTTGCCATCAATGCTGAAAAACCTCCCAAAATCTGAGCTTTTTAAGTGTTAAAAAAAAAAAGAAAATTCATCTTAAGTATAAAAAAAAAATTCATCTTTTATTCTAAACTGAAGTCTATATGGCTATAGCCAATTTATCCAACCTCTTCGTGCCTGTTTCCTAATCAGTAAAATAAGCACAGAAAAGTCTTCCATGACTGTGCTGACCAATATTACATGTGTGTAAAATGACTCAGCAGGTAACACTTGGATGAATAAGATTTGCTCTTGCTATCAGATAACTCACTCTACTGAAATGAAAATAAATAGTATATTGTAGAATGTTAAAAGTATTATAGGAACTAAATAAAAGGCTGATGGTGTAGCACTACAGGAGTGATTGATAAACCTTTGGAGATGGAGATAATGCAGCTCGGGGAGGGTTCTCAGAGAAGTCTGTGAGTGTGAATTCCTTCCTTGTTCCTTCAACCGTGAGTAAATGTCTCAGAATAGAGGTAATGAATAATATTTTTTAGAAAATGTGTTTCTTTTTATAAATTGTCAGGAACAAGAATGAGATACTTCATGAATCTTAATTCACTTCAAAATAAAATAATATGTTCAGTATATGTATCTCAGGAAATAAGTGAATAGATAGTAAGATCTTCACTTTGGCCCTTCCCAAGCAGCTATATATACTTACCAGAAAGAGGAGTGAATGGATTTATATTTCATTTCCTTGGATTAGGAGTTTATCTTGTTTTGGCAAGAAAAATAAGGATAAGGCCAGGTGCTGTGGCTCATGTGTATAATCCTAGCATTATGGGAGGCTGAGGAGGAAGGATTGCTTGGGGTCAGGAGTTCAAGACTAGCCTGAACAACATAGTGAGATCCTAACTCTACAAAAAAATAGAAAAATTAGGCATATATGTGGGTACCTACAGTCCCGGCTACTTGGGAGCCTGAAGCAAGAGGATAGCTTGAGCCCAGGAGTTTGGGGTTGCTGTGACCTATACTGACACCACTGTATTCTAGCCTAGGCAACAGAGTGAAACCCTGTCTAGGAGATAGAGAGAGGGAAGAACAGAGAGAGAGAAAAAGAAAAGGGAGGGGTGGAGAGGGGAGGGAAGGGGAGGAGAAGAGAGGAGAGGAGAGGCAAGGAGAGGAGAGATGAATATATGGCTAGGTTTTCAGTGACCATCTGTCTTCGTCTGTTCATGCTGTTATAACAAAATGTCTTATACTGGGTAATTTCCAAATGGTGGAAATTTATCTCTCACAGTTCTAGAGTCTTGAAAGTCCAAGATCAAGTCTCCAGCAGATTCTGTGTCTGGTGAAGGCCTGTTCCTCATAGATGGCGTTTTCTGTGTCTTCACATGGCAGAAAGTGCAAAGGGGACAAATGCTGTGTCCTCACATGACAGAAGAGATGGAAGGGCCAGACCACCCTCTAAGGCCTCTTTTAGGGCCATATGATTTACTCATCTCCCCAAAGACACTACCTCTTAATAACACCATCACAAGGATTAAGTTTCAATGTGAATTTTGCAAGAGCATCATGCAATGCTTTCTTTATAACTATTACCTCATCTAATTCCCACAAACTTAAAATTATTTGTGAGACAGCATTTTAGAACACGCCACCTGAAATCATGACTAATATAACTTAAGAAACCTGCAGAGGCTAAAGCACTCCTACTGATTGTAATAGGCCCTAGAGTAAAATGATTTCATATAAATTACTCATGCAGTGTCGCATTTGATTAAATTAAAACTGTCAGTATTTATTCTCTAATAGTGTGTGCAACATAAATGTATATATTTAACATGTAACTCTAAACCAAATGTCCTCTGTTATAATAGATAACTTGTGCACTTTGGTGATCAGCCCTGGCTTGCCACATCATTACCTCACTCGTGTCCTATGGCACCCCAACATCATCCCATTATCTATGGGAATCTTCTGCCTTCTTTTCTTTTAGAATTCCACTATCTAATTTTCATTATTCCAACATAGTCACTTCACTTCAAACCAGGTTATACCTTGTCAACAACTCCTTTGATGTTCTTGTTGCAGATCTTCACTCTTTCTCATACAGTGCCCAGCTCATGCCCCCAGTAGCTGAAATCCATGCTTACCTTTACTCCAGATCTCAGATCCATTCTTCTCTATTCTATTACCCAGAGCTGGCAGTCACCTCTACATATTTCCACCAATAGCTCTGCCTCCTAGAATTCCCTATGGATCTTGGAGCCAGGATACTTCATCACCATACAAAGAACTGGACCATGTCTCATTTTTGTGTCCAAAGATGCAGTACTGAAATACTAAAACTATTACAACATTTAAAATTCACTTTATCATTGTTAAAGTATTTGTGGCTCATATTCATCTGTAAGTGAATATCCTCTAAGATGGTCTTATAGAACATCTGCTTACAGACCTTTAAATGATGAGACTCTGGTTATCAGCCCTTTACCAGATGTGTACCATGCAAATATTTTCTCTCATTCTGTAGCTTGTTTATTTGCTCCATTGATTGTGCCCTTGGTTATGCAGAAACTTTTGATCAGGTCCCATGTATTTATTTTTGTTGTTGCTGTGATAGCGTTGGGGATATTCTTCAAAAATTCTTTGCCTAGGCCATATCTGTAAGAGTTTTTCCAACATAAAAAAAATCATGATTTAATAACTTTTATTACAACCTAGATGGAACTGGAGACCATTCACCTAAGTGAAGTATCACAAAAATGGAAAAACAAACAGTACATGTACTCAGTACTAAATTGGAAGTAGTTCATCAACACTCATATACACATATGGAAGTAGAACTCAATGGAAACCAAGTAGCTGGTAGGTAGGAAATTCACCCAACGGGTACAATTCACATTTTCTAGGGGAAGGGTTACACTGTAACTTAAAAATGTACAAAATCAAATTATGTAACCAAAACTTGTATATCTCTGTAATATTACGAAATTTTTTTTAAAAGATGAGACTTCTGCATAGGCTCAAAAAACTCAGTGTTCTCACCATAAAGCTGTCTACCACCTACAGCTCTATTACGACGACCACTGACAGACCTGCTGACTTCTCAGGGTGTCTTCTGAATTGGGCCTGGTGCTGCTTTGGACATCTTTGAGAATTCTTCCAGAAATGCCTCTTTCTATTTTATATCTTAGAATCAGAAAATAAGGGCAGAGAAAAAAATATTTTTTGCTAAATTACATAATATTTTCCTTCTATAGAGCTAGCCTTATTATTTTGGTCTTGGGATATGGTATTATACCATCTTGTACCTACATGCAGTCAGAGCGACTGAATTATTCTTAAAAAATCTATTTAATATATTCTGCATTCAGAACTAGCATACCTTCATTTCCTTTTTATGTTTTATACACCTTTTGAAATATGACATGCCTAATTTTGAAGACTGTGTCCCATTTCGATGCCCTCTCCCCAACTCCAGGGGTTTACCTACCAGTACAGCTTAGCTCATTTAGATGTAATTAAAGTCAGTGAGAATTTATACAATTTTATTCATTTCTACATCCTCTACTTAGTACAAAATAATTATGAAGGTGTGTATAATTTAATCTTATTCCCATTTGTTCTAGGGGAAGATGAGGCACAGGTTTTAAGGGAAGGCATAAAATAATTCTTAGATGTATATAAATAAAAGAATTTGATATTTTTAAAAGACTGGCAGGTAGTTTCATGATTTGCTAAATTGCACCTTTTTAGGAAATTTATTCTCATATAGCTCTATCCCTGCCTCACTTAGATTAAATTAGGGTATGTATTTTTCAGATAATAGAATCAGGGAAAAATGGTTATTTAAATGTCTAAAACAATTAATAACTGGAATTCCTGAAAAGAGATTTTACCAACTCATGGCATTTACCTTTTTTGTATGTTTTACTTTTGAGTACTAGTAAAAGCATAATTAAACAAAATTAATTTAAAACATTTATCAAACCTATTTTGAATCCTGATGTAGGTGGTTCACTTACTCACCAAACCCAGGGGACGTAGGGCTAGGTCAGACTAATATCCATAATCAACGAGTTGCATATACTTCTATATCTTTTAAGCTAAAGGAAGATTGTGTGTGTGTGTGTGTGTTTTCAGAAAAATATGTTTTATTCCTATTGCCCCCTCCTTTGGTGTTTTAAAATGGAAGTAATTGTATTTTGTCCTACTAATAAAAGTAATACATATTTTATGGGGAAAATGCACAATGAATAAAACTAATCTCAACCACAATGTGTGGTATTTCCATTCAGAGATAGATACCCTTATGTTTTAGTGCATTTCCCTCCAGTCTTTATGTGCTTATTTTTGGTGTTCTGTTAAACAAATGAGACACTCTGTTTATATCATTTGATACCCTGCTTTTTTGAACATAATTATATATGCATATTGTATCTCATTCTCTTCCACCATGCCACTAAATATTTTGTGCAATGTCCACCAGGCCCTTATTTATGGGCATTCATGTAATGTCCAACCTACTACAATAATGCGTCAGTGAATATTCTTGGACGTGAATCTTACTATATTGTCAATTGTATTCTAGGAGTGGAATACTGACAGAAAACGTGCTCAAGTTTGCACCTTTGGAAATTAACATGCTATTATTTATGTTGCTTCTTACTAAAAATATGTGATGGCTGAAATATGTTTCCATTGACAGAGAAATATGCTATTAATATTATAAATTTTCTATTTATAATAGCCAGACAATCCACAACACACATACCGAGTGAAAGTTAAAATAAGTCCTCAGCCTTCTTCAATCTTGCTTTCTCCACATTCCCCGGAAACTTTCATAGAAGGTTGTCCTTGGCCTTCGTTGGCTTGTGCGTAGCACGTGACATGCTGATCCTGTGATGACACCTGCTGCCCAAGAGCCCCCCCCACCACGTTCTCCCCTGGTCTCCCTACCTCTCTGTGATCTTCTTTTGCTGGTACGTTCTCGCTTGCCTTCTCTTTCAAGGCTATACATTTTCTCTGAGTTCCCCCAGGTACCGCCATTGCCTCAACAACCCCCATTACAATGACGCCCAAATTTACGTTTCCAGAGGAAAATTATTTTTGAGCTTCCAAATCGCACTTCCAATAGCTTATTAGGCATTTCCATCAGTGGCATCTCCGTGCCCGCATACACGGAGCTGAACTGACTCTTTTGCTTCCACTTTACTTCTTCCAAACCTCTAATGTTCCTCTAAAGTTGTGATAATTGAATAACCATGTCTTATAATGTTCTAAATGCAAATCTGAATACTGTGAAATATAAATGAATACGGATAACGTCAGTTACCATTTTGTTCTGCTAATGGATGGAATCTTTTGTCAAATTTATCTGAAAGCCAGTCCAATTTCTTTGGATATATAAATTGATCTTTACACAAATTAGAGTCTTAAAATGTTTAAGTGCTAAATATAGAAAGAGAGGAACCTTAAAAGACTGTCTAGATACCAATCCAAATTTCTCATGGAAAATCCAAGCAGGGCCTGAAGAGGAAAACTAGTTTTGCCAAAGTCACACAACTACCTGGTGGCAGCCTGGCATGTGGAAAGGTGTGCCCTGACTCAGGTAACAGAGACTTTTCCTTTAACCCTGCCTCTCTCTGCATGCAGAGCAAACTTATTGGAATAATAAAAAGTTCTCCTTTATTGAGAAGAATTTCAATCTCTGAAGGACGACTTAAAAGGTGGAGATGGTAGTTAGCAATTTTTGTGAAGCATTTGTGTTTGATTTTAAGGCTTCAAAAATTGGAAATATGTGAATAATCAAGAGGAACACTGGGCTGAAATTCACATTTGTGGCATTTCTACAAATAGGTCTTATGACACAAGTTAGGCTTAAAAGGTTAGAAATAATATTTTCTCTCTCAAATAACAAATTGTTCTCAAATATTTTGGAAGTGCTTTTTTGTACATGCACAACTTGCATGGTTCCCGGCTGCATATAAAATAAAGTCTAAGCTCTTAATCACAGAGAAAACATCTCACAATCTACCACTGAACTAGTGTTGTAGTTTTCTCTTCTGTCAGTGCCCCTTTTCCTCCCCCTGGGAAGCTGCTCTAGGCCCATTAAGCTCTTTGCCATTTCCCAAAAGAACATTTCACACCCTGCTAATATGTGTCAAGCTGTTTCCTTTATTATAAATTTCCTTCCTTCCCATTTTATCCTTTCTTCTTAACACCCAAACTGCAGGTCATTCTGCATAGCCCGGCTCAGATATAACCCATTACCACCTCTATAAAGCCTCTGGAGCACCCCCACTCAAAAGAAATCCCTCCCTGTGTGATTCCCAAATCACCCTGACCATTCCTGCCAACTTCCTTAGAGACAATTGTGTGCCTGGCTGTCTACTGCTTCCCCTTTGCCCTCAGCCTGTGAATCTCTTCAAGGACGAGCTGCCAGGTCTTATTCACCCTTGCAACTCCAGCACCTAGTGCCAAAGCTAACTCAGAGCCCTTTCTAAAGGATCGATTCTTCAAGGAATGCTGAAAGGTTCTTTTCACTGTCTTACTTTCTTTTATCAGTGCATTAGAAGAGGAACCTTCTTAGATAACACTTGGTCAGTTTAGTCCCAATAATTCTGTAGTCCTGAAAGCAATAAACTTATTATTCTCTTTCAATGCCTTAAAGTCACACTTGACAATGACCTATATATACTTAAGATGTTACTACTATAAAGAAAATATTTTTAAATTTCTAAAGCTTTAAGAACAAAATGTATATTATTTTAAAAATATAATATTGTAATTGCAGCCCAGTATGACCATTATAATGTTCAGCATAAGAATATCTGGTCTTACCTGGGAAATTAACTCCTTTCTCTTTACTCATATAAATAAACCCAAGAATTGGAGTTTGATGTATAATTTTATATATTTATACACAAAAAGCTTTACATAGACGTTAGCTATAACGTGCATGTTATCTTACTGTTGGTATCATCCTTGGTACCATCCTAAGTACCAAGAAAGTTGATTCCTACATTTGATCATGCCATGTGCTGAACACTGGAAAATTCAAAGATGGAGTAAGAAATCTCAACTCAATGACCCAGGTTTTTCAGGTTGTGTCTTCTGAAAGGAAATTGAATTTACACACTTATGGATGCTACTTTAGTGCTTAAATGAAATGCTATGTTGTCGAGTTGTGTTATGTTGGTCAAGTTCTGGATAACATCACTCAGTGATTTAATTGGCTTTGGAAAGCGGCTATTGCTTAGGGCTCGTTCCTTCAATAACCCCAAAATGTCATTCTCATAGTGAATAAATGGCCTAAATCTCTTTGTTGAAATGCAATTTAAGTGGGATGCTCTTTCATAACAATAATGCATTCTTCCTTGAGGCTGTTTGTTTCTGGTTTATTTGTATTTGTTCAATGTTAAGCATCTGTGTATGGCATGTTGCTAACCAACAAAACATTAATATGTTTAGTTACCATAACATGCTAATAAGAGTATGTTTATACTTATATCTATAATCTAGCAATTACAAAACTTCAAATCTATTATATTCCCTTACTTACAGAGTATTATTATCTTTGAATTTTCAACCAAATACTGCCCTGTCATCATCCTACGTGGTCTTCACTCCCACCCGCAGAATCGTCCATAATTCTTCATTTGCTTTTATTTCTTTCACATAGTGATCCTTCTCCATCCTAGTCTTTTCTCCCCGAGCTTTGCATCCTATCTGTTTCACAGAAGGGCAATTGATTCATCCATTGCCCATCCATCATTTAATTATTCTTTATTAATTTATTCATTCCTTCAACAAGTATGTATTGAGCACCAACTATGTACCATGCAGGTGACAGGAATCAAATGGAAAATTATCCGTTGTGACTGAACAAGACTGATTTTTTTTAAGCCAAAATATTTAGGATTTACACTCTGGAAAAGGGGATAATGTGTTCATATAAAAAAGGTAATTGAAACACAGCTCTTGTCTTCTAGGATCATTTAGTCTAAGAGGGGAGAAAGACGTGTTGACAAGTGTAAGCTCTTTCTTAGAAAACCAAAACATTCATTATGGTGACGTTTTGCAGATTTAAAATTTTACTTTTGTGTTGAGTTTAATGGCTCATCCTAGAATAATCATCCTAGAATTCAGGGAAGCCAAAGTAGGTGGAACACTAGAGCTCAGGAGTTCAGGACCAGCCTGAGCACAAGCTAGATGCCACCTCTACTAAAGATAGAAAAAAACAAAAGGTAGCCGGGCTAGTGGTGGGTGTCTATAGTCCCAGCTATTCAGGAAGCTGAGGCAAGAAGATCACTTGAGCCTAAAAGTTTGAGGTTGCTGTGAGCTACGATGCCACAGCACTCTACCAAGGACAACAGAGTGGGACTCTGTTTCAAAACCTAAATAAAAAATAATAGTAGTAATGAAATAAAATATTAAATTAAATTAAATTTTGCATTCATTATTGTCCTATAGTCCTAACAGTAGACTATTAGTAAAAGGGTCCAGTTTTAATCCCACTGGGGATTAAAGTTTGCCCCAACTACTCTTTCTTATGTTTTAACTTCCGCTACATTTATTTCAACATCACACATTTTTTTAATTATATCACAGCTGCGTACATTAGTGCAATCAAGGGGTACAATGTGCTGGTTTCATATACAATCTGAAATGTTTTCATCAAACTGTTTAACATAGCCTTCATGGCATTTTCTTTTTTTTTTTTTTCCAGTGGTAAGACAGAATTTATTTACAGAAAA
>CAUYON010040552.1:0-18000 GCA_963573935.1 Arctocebus calabarensis
TATCTACATTATTAATGGAAAGAAAATGACATTTAAATAATGTGTGTAATGTATAATGTACTGTACTTTGAACACGGGCAGCAACACTTTACATTCTTTACCATTTCAGGGTAAATATATTTTATAAGTATTTAATCTTAATTTTGTAGTTAACTGTACTTTTTGAAAGCTCAATTTGAAAAATATGTTACCATTAAAAAAATAAATTGTATGTTGATTCAATTGTACTGGATACATTTCCATTTTTCTAAAGAGAAATTTGATATGAGCAATTAGAACTCTGAATAAGCAATTTCTACTATATATTTGCATATTATTTTTTATTTGTTTTGCAGTTTTTCCCATTTAAAAAGAAAAACAAATTTTTTTTCTTAAAAATACCTTTGAAGGAAAATTCTTACCGGGATAGTCAGGTAACCATTGGTCAAGGCTTTGTAAAGAAATGGTTTTTATAAAGCCTATTGCTGTGATTTACTTTTTGTGAAAATTTCAATGTAATTACCCTAATTTATAATTGGGGTAAATCATGATTTAGGAAGTAAAAGTAAGAAGCAGAATTTTATGATCCACAGTTTCAGTTTACTAGGCCGAAATTTTAAAGTAAAATTTTTTTCAAATTTCTTTGTACTTCAATAAATAGTATGATGATGTACACGACTTACATTGTCATTTTAACTTCTTAATGAGTATTTTCAAAGCATATTGTTTTTAGTGAATTTGACTCCTTATTTGAGTGCTTTCTTCAGATCCCAACATTCCATTCAGGGTTTAACTTGTTTGACTTGAACCTGTTTTACTTGAAATAGTTGTTTTTGCTTTAATTGCTAGGAGGTTAGGGAGTAGACATTATTTAGTGGGTTTCAAACTATGCTCATTGGGTTTCCAGGAGGGTGACCAAGAGGTTTCTTTCAACCATAGCATCTCTGTTTTTTCTCCTTTTAGGAGATAATTATTTATTATTTTAAAGGAGATAATATAATTTAAGAACAGTTTGGAAACCATTGGTGTAGAAAAATTCTTTGATTTGAGTTGGCCTTCTTGAATGTGTTAAATTATGCTGCATCTATGAAAGTAGGATGTAGGTGGTGCTGTGTATTAAATGAAGTTTATATAACATGTGCCTGTGTCCTAATTCAGTCTATCGTGTCCTGTAACCTTGAAATGCAGAGGAGGTGAGAGGGACATTTTCTTATATCTGTCTGCTTTAAACCTGTGTTGAGGTGTCAGTTCTCTTATGTTTTAGGTCATGATTTGCTTAAAATCTTTCTTTGCAATTTGCATTGGTTTATCTTTGCTAAAATGTAACATATTACTTTGTAAGTCAGATGGAGGCAGGCCTTATTTCCCATTAAAGGTAGCCTTGCTTTAAACACAAAGGTAAAGACTTGAGGAAACAAATGCTAACCCTTTGCCAAGTGAATGTGCTTCATTGGGTTCAGCATTTCTGCTGTATTTTTTGCCTGCTTTTTTGTCCTTTGGGGTGGTGTTTGATGTGATATGTTTTTTAAATTATATTTAGTGTAGTGAATACATCGTCGTGCTTCTTCAAATTTCAGCGATCTTTCCTCCAAGCAAGTAGATCCTTGAGAATGGTGTGGACATTGGAAGCTTTAAATAGCGTTCAGCATTTACCAGCAATAATAATTTTGGTGGGTGCCAGGTACTAATTATTGAAAATACATGGCAGCATGTTAGGTAACATTTTCTCATTTTTAATACATGTATAGTTTGGCTTTAATAAACTAATGTCACCTTTTGAATAGGTTAAGGAAGAAAAAAGTTTTTTTTTAAACCAGCATTATTATGTTCAGAAAAGAATCTTTAATTCACATTTAGTGCATTTCCAGTTATATATATATATATATATATTTTTTAATTTAGACAGAGCCTCAAGCTATTGCTCTGGGTAGAGTGCTGTGGCGTCATGGCTCACAGCAACAACCAGCTCTTGCCTTGGCCTCTCAAGTAGCTGGGACTGCAGGTGCCCGCCACAGCACCTGGCTATGTTTTGGTTGTAGTTGTCATTGTTGTTTGGCAGACTTGGGCTGGATTCAAACCCACCAGCTCTGGTGTATGTTGCTGGTGCCTTAGCCGCTGACCTACAGGTGCTGAGCCAGCCAAGTATTATTTTATGTTAATCTACTAGTGATTTGTATCTATATCTGACCATATATAAAATACACAAATATAATTATCCTTGTTTAATTTTGCCATATGAAAAATGAAAATCATGGCTCAGCACCTCTCTCCCCACCTCAGCCTCCCAGAGTGCTAGGATTACAGGCCTGAGCTCCTACGCCTGGCCTATAAAAGGGGTTTTTAAAAGCAATATATAATAAACACATAGGGGGTTTCAGAACAATATAAAGGCCATTTCTCATGGTGGAAGGTGATTTTATGTATTTGCTAAGTTTTCTACCTCTTTGTCCTTTTCCCCTTCTTTTTGGTTCATTTGACCGTATTTATTTCTTGTTCATTTTCCTCATAATGAACAAGAAAAGAGAAAGGAAATTTAAAAATCTTGTTAATCATTTTCTTTTGAAATAGCTCTGTTTGACAGGTATGTCAGTAGGTATAACTCTAAGTTACTTTCATGTACGCTTGGGCTTGTCCCTCTTGTGTTAAATAAACTGGAATTAATATTATGAATCAAAAACTATATACTGGTTTAAAAAGTGGTTTATGACATATAATAGTCTTCCAGTTTTCAGAGTGATGATAGGTACCACTTACTGACCGTTTGCTACATGCCAGATCATGTACCAGGCTCTTTTGACATACTGTCCTGTTTATCCTCACGATAAGCATAGGAGGTAGGTGGTAGTGTTACTCAGCCATAATCAGCTGGAGATGTGGCATTTCTGCATGCTTTTATGGTGCTATGGTGGAGGACTTTCAGATGAACAGTGTATTTTAGGCTGTGGCTTAAGCGGCTAAGGCGCCAGCCATGTACACCTGAGCTGGTGGGTTAGAATCCAGCCCGGGCCCGCCAATCAACAATGACGGCTGCAACCAAAAAACGGCCGGGCGTTGTGGCGGGCGCCTGTAGTCCCATCTACTTGGGAGGCAGAGGCAGGAGACTCGCTTGAGCCCAGGAATTGGAGGTTGCTGTGAGCTGTGACACCATGGCAGTCTACTTAGGGTGATAGCCTGAGGCTCTGTCTCAAGAAAAAATTAAAAAAAAAGAACAGTGTATTTTATTTATTTTTTATTTTTTTAGCAGTGTATTTTACAATTAGATAATTCTCAAAGACTGCCATTCATTTCCCACTTAGAAAAATATCATTGGTTAGAATCTGTATCTAGTCACAGCCCAGAGCCTGTGGTATTAAAAGTATGTATGGACCACTGCATTCCATAGTGAGTACCTACATTTCCAAATAGCCTGCCTGGTTATTGTATAGATATCTGTATTTATTTATTTATTTATTCATTTTTGAGACAGAGTCTCACCCTGGCACCCTGGGTAGAGTGTCATGGCATCATAGCTCAGAACAACCTCAAACTCCTGGTCTCAAGAGACCTCTTGCCTCAGACTCCTAAGTAGCTAGAACTACAGGCACCTATCACAATGCCTGGGAGGTTTTTTATTTTTAGTAGAGACCAGGTCTCACTCTTGTTCAGGCTGGTCTTGAACTCTTGAGCTAAAGGGATCTACTCACCATGTCCTCCCAGAGTGCTAGGATTGTAGGCATGAACCACTGTGTGTTTGGCCTGTTGTACAGATTGGAAAATCTAGTGTGCCTTGGTTTTTACTTTCAGATACAAACCTTTAAGAGTTTTTTTTTTTTTTTGTAGAGACAGAATCCCACTTTATCGCCCTCAGTAGAGTGCCCTGGCGTCACACAGCTCACGGCAACCTTCAACTCCTGGGCTTAGGCGATTCTCTTGCCTCTGCCTCCTGAGTAGCTGGGACTATAGGCACCCGCCACAACGCCCAGTTATTTTTCTGTTTTGCAATTTGGCTGAGGCCGGGTTTGAACCCGCCACCTTTGGTATATGGGGCCAGCATCCTACTCGATGAGCCACAGGCGCCGCCTGAGAATTTTTTTTTTAAATGTAGTCTATTATAACCCAAATGACATTAGATATATAGTCCATTTCCTTCCATGCCTGGCAAGAGTTCAGGCCTTGGTAAAATTGGTTTATTTTTCCTAATAGTAGGTCTCCACAGGGGTTTCAGGGGATATTGAGTATATCATCAGGGCAGAGCTATCCAGTCTGTTGCTCACATGGCCGGCAGGTGTATGTCTAAGGTCATACTTGGTCACACTTGACTCATCTACCCGTAGTTTGGAACTAAGTGCGCAGCAGAAACCCACACCCTGCACTCTCAACTCTACAGCAACAGCTTAGAGTCTTCTTTTAAGAAGGTTCGTAATATTTTTCCAGGTGGTACAATTGTCTTTTCATGACTTAAATACAGGTCTTGGTTATTGCCTGGATGATTTACTCTGGAGCTGACCTAACTCCAGCAACCTCCAGCTATGATGTCACAACACTACAGCCAGGGTGAAAGAGTGAGACTCTGTCTCAAAAATAAATAAACGAATAAACACATATATGCTTATATGAAAATTCATCTTTTTTCTTGGTTTGTTTGAATTCCATAGTGAATACCTACATTTATACCCACCTTCAAGGGAGATCACCAAGAGCCCCTACAACAGTGTATGTATTACAAACCACAGCTGTTTCCGTCCCTTCGAATGTCTGTATAAATGGTAACGTGCCTTGGTAGAAAGACTCAGGCCGTGCAAACCCCTCCGACCCTGCTCTCCCGTGGCATCTGCGGTTTAAATGCTGTGCACTCACTCACCGGTTGTATTCCGTGTATTCCTGGCCAAATATACCCATTTTGTTGTTCATTCACAATCAGAAATTCAAGGTTTTTCCTCTCTTTTTTTGAGTAATGTTTTTAAAGTAACAATTTTTTTTAACCTTTATTTTTGCAGGGGTGGGGGAGACAAGAGTCTTAAGCTGTCACCTGGGTAGAGTGCCATGTTGTCATCATAGCTCACAGCAACCTTAAACTCTTGGGGATCAAGAGCCATCTCAAGCCATCCTCTTGCCTCAGATTTTCTGTTTAATAGAGACAGGGTCTTGCTCTTGCTCAGGCTGGTCTCGAGCTCATGAGCTCAAGCAATCCACCCACCACAGCTGCCCAGAGTGCTAGGATTACAGGCGTGAGCCATCTTGCCCAGCCTAAGGTAATAATTTCTAGGAAAATGGTGTGAGTTTGGTTATCCCTTTTTCCCTCAGCGGCAGGAACTTTCTAAGTGCTTAGCATGATCCGACTGCTCGAGTAGTAGCATTGAGCGACCCTGCCCAGGTGCTTTCTCTCTGCACTCTTGGAGAGGGGTTCTTTCCCATGGCTGCTGGATTGGAGACCAGTCCTCATTGTCACTCCTGTGCTCCCATCTCCTGCTGCGTGCTGTCTGCCCAGCACAAGGCCAAGTGCGGGCAGTGGCTGGTCTGAGAGGCTGTTTGGTGAGCAACATTGGCAGTGAGAACGTTTAAAGAGCCCTGGCCATTTCTGGGCAATCTCTCGGGAAAATGAAAAGTTCAACCTTTGACCTCTTTCAGTTTTTTTTTTTTTTAATTTCGAGTAGAATCAGAGAATTGTACAGTTTAGTGAGGATGTTACTTAGACTCTGATGATTTCTGGTTGGGGCTCAGGAAGATTGTTCTGAGGATCTACAAGGAGACTTGTGTGGGAATATTATTTTTAGACACCATTTTTCTAAGAAGCATCAAATTATTTGTTATTGCTGCTCTAATTTGGCATATATGTTTTTCAGATATATAATATGCTTTTGATAGATCAAATTACTACTATCTAAAAAACGTCGTTTCTTTTGAGCTTGGTGAATTCAAGAGGAAAACTAGGTAAACCATTTTTAAGACAGTGCTTCGAGGCCCTTGACTTGTTTCTTTGGGATATTTGTGTGTTGGTTGGTTGCAGTGGCTCACACCTGCAGTCCGAGCACTCTGAGAGGCGGAGGCAAGTGGATTGCTTGAGTTCAAGAATTCGAGAGCAAGACCCCTTCTCTCCTAAAAATAGAAAAGCTGCCACAAGAGTTGGAGGTTGCTGTGAGCTCGGACAGCACAGCACTCTACCCCGGACAACAACTTGAGACTGTCTCCAAAAAAAAAGGGCTATTAGTATGAATACTGGTGGCAAAAACTGCTTTTGGTGCAGTTTGTCTTCCCTTACCTCAGGCGTGGGGCTGAGGTGGAAAAGGAGTGCCCCGTCCTTGGACTCATCCTGTGCCCCTCCCAGCATAAATCAGGGTACCAGGGCCACCTCTGCACAAGAAGTACCAGCTGACCAAGTCCAGCTGGGTTTGATTTGTTTTGACCCTTTTTTTTTTTTTTTTTTTGTAGTTTTTAGCCGGGGCCGGGATTGAACCCACCACCTCCAGTATATGGAGCCAACGCCCTACTCCTTGAGCCACAGGCACTGCCCCTTTTTTTTTTTTAAGATAGAGTCTGAAGCTATCACCCTGGGTAGAACGCCGGGGCGTCACAGCTCACAGCAACCTCAAGCTCTTGGGCTTAAGCCATTCTCTTGCCTCAGCCCCCCAAGCAGCTGAGACTACAGGCACCTGCCACAACACCCAGCTATTTTTTGTTGCAATTGTCATTGTTGCTTTAGCTGGCCTGGGCCAGGTTCAGTGTATGTGGCTGGCACCATAACCACTGTCCTATGGGTGCCGAGCCCAACCTGTACAACTCTAATAACTCATACTTTTTCCATTGTGTCTCCCTATGTTCTTTATGGAGTATTTACACCAAATATGTAAATGAGGAAATAGTCAATCAATGTAAAAATAATAAATAAAATTCAAAGTAGGCTAAGCATGGGATCTCTTACTTACAGTCCCAGCACCTTGGGAGACTGAGGTGGGAGGATTGCTTGAGGCCAGGAATTCAAGGCAAGCCTAGGCAAGATAGTGAGACCCTGTCCTTACAAAAATAAAACAATTAGCCAGGCATGGTGGCGCATGCCTGTAGTCCCAGCTATTCAGGAGCCAGTTCTGGAGAATCACTTGAACCCAGAGCTAGAGGCTGCAATAGCAGCCTCTCTCTTTTGTTTAAGTAAAGCAAATTTAAGAAAACTTTCTGCAACAGTTTGAACTAGAACATCAGAGTATTCTTTTAAACCAAATCATTATTTCATTCACTTTGAAATATTTCTTTATTTCAAAGAACAGACTTCTGAATGCTTGGACTACACACACACACACACACACACGTATAAATATTCCCGTCCCCCCCACACACAGGTGTAGGGGCTCACACCTATAATTCTAGCACTTAGGCCAGGCGAGAGGATCTCTTGAAGTCAGGAGATCAAGACCAATCTCAGCAAGAGCGAGACCACATCTCTACAAGAAAACAGAAACATTAGCTGGGCGTGTGGTGTTCACCTGTAGTCCAGCAACTTGGTTGGCTGAGGCAGTTTGAGGTCGCTGTGGGCTGTGATGACACAGCACTCTGGACTGGGGCAACAGAGCAAAACCTTGTCTCAAACAGAGGCCGCCGAGTACAGTGGCTCACACCTGTAATCCTAGCACTTTGCAAGGTCAACTTCAAGACCAGCCTGAGGAGGAGTGAAACCTTGTCTCTAAAAAATAGCCAAGCAGGGCAGCGCCTGTGGCTCAAGGAGTAGGGCACAGGCCCCACATACTGGGCGTGGTGGGTTCAAGCCCGGTCCTGACCAAAACTGCAAAAAAAAAAACAGCTGGGCATTGTGGCAGGTGCCTGTAATCCCAACACTTGGGAGGTTGGGGCAAGAGGATCACTTGGATCACTTGAGCCCAAGAGTTTGAGATTGCTATGAGCTGTGTTGCCATAACACTCTACCAAGGGTCACAACATGACACTCTTGTCTCCAAAAAAAAAGAAAACTATGTGTGTGTGTGTATACATATATATATATATGTATATATCCAAAACTATATATGTATGTATGTATAGATTTGGAAGCAGCAGCAACTGTCGGAATCAATAAAAAGTATTTTTCCTTACTCTGTCAGCTTTGGTTCAGGGTTCTGAAATTCTCTTTTTGACTCACACACATCTGATGAAAATATTTTCTTGATAATATGAAAATTTTCTCTCTTTTTTTTTTTTTTTGTAGAGACAGAGTCCCACATTTATTGCCCTTGGTAGAGTGCTGTGGCGTCACACTGCTCACAGCAACCTCCAACTCCTGGGCTTAGGTGATTCTCTTGCCTCAGCCTCCCGAGTAGCTGGGACTACAGGCACTGGGTTTGAACCTGCCACCCTCAGTATATGGGGCCAGCGCCCTACCCACTGAGCCATGGGCACTGCCTTGATAATATGAAATTTTTCCATCAGCACTGGAAAATCAGAGAAGATAGTTGATTAAAGGTCCCTTTCTTAAGAGAAAGCCAGTAGGCAGGATAGACATACTATTTTGGGCAGAGTTTTTGACTCCCACTTTGTCACCCCTGGTAGATTGCCATAGCGTCACAGCTCACAGCAACCTCAAACTCTTGACTCAGCTTCCCGAGTAGTTGGGACTACAGGTGCCCCTCCACAACACTCAGCTATTTTTAGAGATAGGTCTCCCTCTGGCTCAGGCTGGTCTCCAACTCCTGAGCTCAAGCAATCTGCCCGCCTGGTTGGGATTACAGGCATGAGCCACCCCACCTGGGGTTTTGATTAAATGTGCAGATGTGGTTTATATTTCTTATTTTTATATGTGGAGATAAAATACAAATATTTAGATTTGGGTTTTCTTGTGGTAGTGAGGGGAGTTGGGAGAAGAATAATAATACCATTAGCCTCCCCCAAAGTTAGTTTGTTTGCAAATATTAGGCAAATAACATGAAAAACTCAGCTACCTTATAATAGTTATTCCATCTCTCTATTGCTTGTTTAACCTCTAACTTATTTTTACTCTTTGACATTAAAACATAGTAAGAGTTAAGTCTGTGAATTATTTTATGTCTGTGTATCTTTTGGAGTGCTAGTAACTTAAGTATCATATCATTTCAGTTTTGTGTCTATAATTAATATCCTGTAGGATAAAAACCTGCCGACAATATGTGATTTAAAAATACAAACTAACTTTATGTTCAGACATTACATTGATAATATTTTTAGCAGTGTTAAACAGTGGAGGTCCAAATGGGATTATACTTTTGCATTGAATTTCAAAGTATTGGTAAGTCTGGCACATGCCATATAGTCTTTGTAAATCCTCATGGGTACCATGTTTTTAAAACATGTCTGTCAGTATCCCATACAGAGGTCATTTCTTGAGTAAAACGGGATGACTAAACAATTCATAGTTACTTGAAGAAATGAGTAATGGTGCTTGAAGGGTCTTCATTGTACCACCAATTCTGTGTAAAAATCAAGCACTTCGGCATATGACAGTGAAGCACTTACTGTGGCTGGATGTGACATGTTGGAATGATTTTTGGTTGCCTTTTATTTCATTGTTGGCCCTTTTATGTTCACGTGTATCTACGTATGTCTGTGTGTTTGGTAAATATGAATTGAATAGACGACTTCTTATTTTATGTTTTAGGCCAAGATTGACAGACACCTAAATATTCATGACTTGAGAATATTCTGCAGCTATAAGTTTTGAACCATTGATGTGCAAAGCAAGACCAAAGCCCACTCTGGACACTGCAGTGAGGCTCGCAGGCCTTGTAGATCGCCTCACGGCTGTCTGTTTACAAAGTGAACTTCACATCCAGGGAATGAAGAGCAGCCACCAGCAGAAGACTTCACAGAACCTTTAATTTGATGTCTTGTTAAGTGTTTTTTAATACATGTATGAAATGTAGAAAGATATATAAGAAATAAATTAGGAGAGACTACTTTGTATCATACTGCCATTCCTACTGTATTTTTATACCTGTTGGCAGCATTAAATATTTTTATTAAATAGACTTGTTGGCTTCTGTGCATTGTCTTAGGATAGCTCTGCTTTAAATTATGTATATTTTCCTATGGGTTTACTCTTAAATTTATGTAGCTAGCAATTGATATTTAAATCAATATTGGTTCTGGGCGGCTCTTGTGGCTCAGTGAGTAGAGTTGGAACCCAGCCAAACTGCAACAAAAAAATAGCCGGGCGTTGTGGCGGGCACCTGTAGTCCCAGCTACTCGGGAGGCTGAGGCAGGAGAATCGCCTAAGCCCAGGAGCTGGAGGTTGCTGTGAGCTGTGACGCCACGGCACTCTACCCAGGGTGGCAGGGTGAGACTCTGTCTCTACAAAAAAAAAAAAAATGGTTCAAAATATTGACCACTTGTAACAGTTTTTATTTACCTCTTACTAGTCTTTCTGTCCTAATAGTACTGCTTAGGTGAAAACAACAGCAGAACAGTTAGAATACTCCTTTTGTTACCTCGAAAAATAATAATTTAGGTAATGGTAATGCCTTAAGGTCAGAAATACTTTCAAGTAAGCACAGCAATTTGGCACAGTTTTTAAGAATCACAGGGTTATTTCTGTGTTGGGTGTTATACTTGCCTCAAATATTTTCTTTTTTTTTTTTTTGCAGTTTTTGGCCAGGGCTGGGTTTAAACCCACCACCTCCGGTATATGGGGCCAGCGCCCTACTCCTTAGAGCCACAGGTGCCACCCGCCTCAAATATTTTCTATAATAAGAAAGCCAAAAGTTCCTTCCTAGATGAGGCATTTGTTTCATTTACCATCTCATTCCCCATGCCAGCCATGGGTATAGGCTACATAGCCAGTCATTTGTCAGATCGCTGCTGACGGTTTTGTTTGTCTAGACACTCAAGCCTCCGCATTACATGAGCAGCATTTTAAGGTGTAGTAATAACTCATAATTTTTTTTGTTTTGCCAATTGTGAAATTCTTATGCAATTCATAAATACATCTATTTCATCTTTTAAAAATTTAAATGAGTATGTTCCTTTTTCCTTTATATGCCAGGTTCTCTGTGTCTGTTTTAGAAGTTAACTTTATTAATTCCTGCAAAATATTCCTTGAAGTATACATGAAAAGTTTATCACACCACAAAGCAAATAGGAAGGCCATCTTCCTATGTGTCAGCAGAGCTGGAAAGAATCAGATCCTTTCAGCTACCTCTGTCTCCTTGCTTTGCATGAATGCTACCCCACTCTTAACCTGACTTTTGAACCCTCCCAAAGTGGCCTGGAAAGGTCGCTGTGGCTAGTGCTGTAGCCAAACAAAGCTCTTCAGCTCTCACCTTACATGGCTTCGTGGCTACAGCGTCAAGGACTCTGTCTTTTGTGTTTTGACTTCCTGAGACCTTTCTCAGGCTTTTCTTCTTTGCGGTTCTTCTGCCAGACTCTTGAATTTTGGAGTTTCCGTGAACTCTGTCTCTGGCCCTTTGTTTTTTGTTTTTTTTTTTGAGACAGAGCCTCAAGCTGTTACCCTGGACAGAGTGCTGTGGCATCATAGCTCACGGCAACCTCCAATTCCTGGGCCCAAGCGAGTCTCCTGCCTCTGCCTCCCAAGTAGCTGGGACTACAGGCGCCCGCCACAACGCCCGGCCATTTTTTTTTTTGGTTGCAGCCATCGTTGTTTGGCGGGCCCGGGCTAGATTTGAACCCGCCAGCTTAGGTGTAGATTTGAACCCGTTGAGCCACAGGCGCCGAGCCTGGCCCTTTGGTTTTAACACACTTCACCTTGTCAAGCTCCTCTTTGCACAAGTCTTCGATGCTAAGCCAGTTCATGCAACTTCCACTCCCAGTCGGCTCTCACTTCAGGGCTATAAACCACATACTTGGTTCTATTTCTTAACTGTCACTGTGAAAGTTCCTTATCCTCTAAAACTTCTCAGCCCCTCATTCGGTGTCATGTTCCTTCTGTCTTTCAGTTTGTTTGGTAGCACGGTGGCAGCCCCTGAACTTCATCCTCCACTGAGACTCCGTGCCTGGTTTGGTCCCAAGGTCCTGTTAACTCTGCAACTCCCACTGTTCCACCACCATCTAAACTCACCTGCTGTTCCTGCCTGCTGTGTGCCCCTGTTGGTGCCATTGCACTCTGCGCAGCTCTGATTGTCATCCTTGAAATTCTGTAATGTTGCTTTAGGAAAATTTTGCCTTTATTTTCAATCCCAAAGCCTTTTGCATCCTCTGTGTACCACTCCATCTTCTGGCTGTCACCTGCCTGTCCTCAGCAATCACCTCAAGTTGCAGCTGCACCACGTCATTTAGAATTCCTGGAATATTCATTTAATGAATATTATACACTTATGTGCTCAGTACTAGACAAGGCACTGGGAATAGTCTCAGGAGAGTTAAACAGTAAATAAGCACTTGAGATGCTCTCAGGAAATGAACAGACACCTTACTATCTAGATGTGGAGAAATTAGCTTTCCTGAACTTGGGAAGTCAGAAGCAGAGATACTCAGGAAAACGTGGGCACTGAATGTTCTCTGGAATGGCACTTTGGGCCCTCAGTTTGCAAAGGGAAGCGGCGAGGCAAGAATGAAGCTTGCCAGGTCTGTGGCAAACCTAGGTGGTCTGCAGGTTGCCCTGACACCCAGGGCCCAGCTAGATGCCTCTGAAAGAAGCTTGGCCTGCTGCTGCCCAAAGTTTACTAAACCAACAGAATCAGAAACTTCATGGAATTCTCTGGGTGTTAGGGTGGATCTCTTCTCATTCCTAGACTCTGGAAATGCAGCTATTGTTGAAATGGGATTGGTGTGAAAACCCCAAGCACATGGCTGGACTTTGGAAGGATGGAGCTGTGAGCTGATGCCTTCCAGAGGGAGACCAGACAGAGCGTGGTGTGAGACAGGATGAGGGGCCTGTTCCAGTTCTGTTTGGCTTATTGGACAATTTCAGGAAGCTGAGGTAAGGTGAAGTAGCCCAACACGATTCCCTGGTGTTAATCAGAGTCTTCCAGAGAGATGGAACCAATAGGAACCTAGAGATGAGACGAGACTGAGCTGCCCCCGTGCCTGTGGATGCCGAGACCTGCAGCAGCCTGCTGCACGCTGATGGCCAGTAAAACTGGGGGCTGCTGATGAGCATCCCAGAGTTCACTGGAGAGCCTGGAACTATCCAGGAGAAGGGCATCCTTGTTCCAGAAGTGAGTGAGAATTCACACTTTCTCTACCTTTTTTGTCCTAGTCAGCCTCCAGCAGACTGGTGCCCAGCCTCTGTGAGGGTGGATCATCCCCACTCAGTCCAGGAACTTACATGCTCTCTCACCCACAAACACCCTCCGAGACACACCTGGGGCAGCACAATCTTCTGAACAGTTACCTTCTGAGTTTACCTTTCAGCAGAAGAGAACAGGCTCCATGTGTCCTGAAGCCTTGAGAATAATTAATGGTTTACCAGCTATCTGAGCATCCCTTAATCCAGTGAGGTTGACGCCAAAGATCAACCATCACACCAGCCTTCCACTAATCAAGGCAGTAGGGACACAAGTTTCCCCCAGAAAGGTTGTCAGTGAAATGGGGAAGGCCCAAGGGACACCTCTCTAGCTGGCATATGGTTATGTTCCAAGCAGAAGTTCAATAACTGCTGTTAGGTGTGGAAGAGAGTCACCGAGGGCAAGTAATGCTGTACCTTTCCATCGCAGTGAGAAAACCGGGCATGGGGCGCAGAGCAGACCCAAAAGAGGAAATCAGAATTGCTTTTTATTTTTATATTTTTTGTTTGTTTGCTTATTTTTTGAGACAGAGCTTCAAGCTGTCACCCTGGGTAGAGTCTGTGATGTCACAGCTCACAGCAACCTCCAACTCTTGGGCTTAAGCGATTCTCTTGTCTTAGCCTCCCAAGTAGCTGGGACTACAGGCGCCTGCCACAATGCCTGGCTATTTTTTGGTTGTAGTGGTCACTGTTGTTTGGAAGCCTGGGCTGGATTTGAACCCACCAGTTCTGGTGTATGTGGCTTGTGCCTTAGCCACTTGAGCTATAGGCAACAAGTCCAAAATTGCTTTTTAAAAAGTAAAACCAGGGCGGCGCCTGTAGCTCAGTGAGTGGGGCGCCAGCCCCATATACCGAGGGTGCGGGTTCAGACCCAGCCCCAGCCAAACTGCAACAAAAAACAATAGTCTGACATTGTAGTGGGCACCTGTAGTCCCCGCTACTTGGGAGGCTGAGGTAAGAGAATCACCTAAGCCCAGGAGTTGGAGGTTGCTGTCAGCTGTGACGCCACAGCACTCTACTGAGGGTAATAAAGTGAGACTCTGTCGCTACAAAAAATAAATAAATAAGAAGTAAACAATTTTTTCAGAGACACAGTTTCATTCTGTTGCCCTGGCTGGAGTGCAGTGGCGTCAACAAAGCTCATAGCAGCCTCAAATTCCTGGCTCAACCAATCCTGCCTCAGCCTCCTGGGATTACAGGCACCCACACAATGTCCAGCTCAGAATTACTTCTAATACTAATTATAGTAACATGTATGACCCAAAGTCACTGTGTCCACAAATAAGTTTGGAAGGTGCTATGTCTAGAGCGCTGTAAATTGTGCATACTAAATGAATGAGGAAAATGAAAAAAGTTTGTATTAATTGGCTTGGTGCCCGTAGCTCAGTGAGTAAGGTGCTGGCCACATACACCGAGGCTGGCGGTTCAAGCCCAGCCCAGGCCTGCTGAACAACAATGACAACTGCAACCAAAAACTAGCCGGGCATTGTGGCAGGTGCCTGTCATCCCAGCTACTTGAGAGGCTGAGGCAAGAGAATCGCTTAAGCCCAAGAGTTTGAGGTTGCCGTGAGCTGTGATGCCACAGCACTCTACCAAGGGTGACAAAGTGAGTCTCTGTCTCAAAAAAAAAACAAAACAGTTTGGGGCAGTGCCTGGGGCTTAAAGGAGTAGGGCGCTGGCCCCGTATGCTGGAGGTGGTGAGTTCAAACCCAGCCCCGGCCAAAAACTGCAAAAAAAAAGAAAGAAAGAGTTTGTATTAATAGATAATAAAAGCTAACATTCTGCTTGGAAAATAATGGCTGCTAAGAATTGAACTAAAAATTCTTTTTTTTTTTTTTTTTCTTGTGTTTTTATGGGTCAGCAATGTGGGTTGGGATCAGCTTCCTTCTGCTCCAGCCCAGGGTCACTCATGCAGCTGCTGGATGGGGGCAGGATGGCCCAGATCATCTCTCTCTTATGCAAAAATGGAACGCGTCATGAATTTGGGTGTCATCCTTGCACAGGGACCATGCTAATTTTCTCTGTATCTTTCCAATTTTAGTATATGTGCTACCGAAGCGAGCACTGAACTAAAAATTCTTAATTCAAATGATTGTAAAATCACTTGCTATTAATGTTAATAGCTATGACTTTGTTCTGGTTCATGTGGAACATATGTAGAAACCATATGCAGATTCAACCAACCATGATCAAAAATATTCAGGAAAAGAAAAATCACAATACAGGCTCAGCGCCTGTGGCTCAACGGGCTAAGGCGCCAGCCATGTACACCTGAGCTGGCAGGTTCGAATCCAGCCCAGGCCCGCCAAACAATCAATGACGGCTGCAACCAAAAAGTGGCCAGGCATTGTGGTGGGCGCCTGTAGTCCCAGCTACTTGGGAGGCGGAGAGACTCGCTTGAGCCCAGGAGTGTTGGAGGTTGCTGTGAGCTGTGATGACACAGCACTCTATCCAGGGTGACAGCTTGAGGCTCTGTCTCAAAAAAAAAAAAAAAAATCACAATACAATAATAAAATGTAATACAAATGAAAAGTACAGTATAGGCTACGTGCAGTGCCTCACACCTATAATCTCAGCACTTTGGGAGGCTGAGGCAGAAAAATCCCTTGAGCCCAGGAGTTTGAGGCTGTTGTGAGCTAGACTGAGGTCATGGCACTCTAGCCTGGGTGACAGAGTGAGACTCTTGTCTCAAAAAAACCCCAATCCATGTCCACACTTAATTCCCAAGTTTCTATCAGAAATTTGCAAAATCATGCAATTCTTTAGGTGTTCAGTGTACCTCCTCATGGGTGATTCTTTGTCTCTTACCCTCTCAGGGAGCTGCTGGGACTTAAGTCTAGTTCAGGTCTAGTAGCAAGGAGCTGCAGTCAGGCTTGGCTTTAAGGAGAACTAGCAATCTCTCCCAAGGCAGGGGATAGAAACTAATTTCGACATGGGCCAATAAGGCTGCTTGCGTTGGCTAAAAAAGTCTCAGCCAAATTTCAGAGTTTTGAGCCCCACTGTTCATTTATTTTTAGTTCTCATCTGATCTCCCACAAGGTTGCTCCCACTGCCCCACGAACCGGAAACAAGAAGCAGCAAATCTGGGAAGCGTCAGGCAGCCCCACACTCCAACAACATTGCTTTTATTTATGAACTGGGGGTAGGTATCACAGAAGACTTTAGGAACAAGGTCAACAAAACTCTCAGGAAATACACCGCTGTCCACTGAGAGCAGTGGTAGCTCGATCTGTCCTGAGGCCCTCCTTGGGGTGTTCTCCCGGCGTTCTGCCTGCCCCCATGCTCCCCAGGCCCAGGGCCGCTGTCCTCTGCCGCTGGGCCCTGGCCGCCCTCCCAATGGTGCTGGGACCTGCGGGGTATACGGCGGCTCCGACAGCAGAAGTGTGGGCCTCGCCATCCTTGGGTGCAGGTCTGAGACCTGGGACCCTGCGCTTGGATCCTGCTGACGTGGTGCCTTCTCGCTGCGTCCTCAGCGGGTGGCAGGAGCTTTCTGGTTCTCTGTGCCTTGCAGGACCGGGGAGTCCTCCGCCTGTCACCAAGCCAATCTACAGAGGAGGAGATGAGAGGTCAACAGTTTCACCTTTATAGAAAGTCCATCAATTCCAGAGAACGGTGAGGACATCTCAGAGCTGCTCTGCCCTCCTGTTTCCCTCTTTCCTTTTACACTGTGAGAGCAGCAGTTATTACTCAGCACAGTGTACATTAAATAGATCCCCTCGACTACGTATACTCAGAGGTCCCTGTCTGGATTTGGGGTGGGGGAGGTAGGGGCTGTGGATGTCAGTGTTGGAGCCATGGGAGGGGTAGGTGTATTGCTGTCCAAAGGCCCCACGCAGGCTGGGTGTCCTGCAGCTGATTCAAGTCTTGGCAGGACACCCCATGATCCTCGCAGAATGCGGGAGGTTTGTGAGTTGCTGCCACAAGGCCCATCTTCCCGGGAGGCTAGTGAGCACCATGGTGCTTGGAGTGTCCGGTCTCTTAACTTTATCTATGACAGAGGCCTTGGACGTGAATGAACGACTCCAGGTGGCAGCGCACAGACTCATCCAGTCGCACCCTGTGTGTGATGGATATTTAGGGTAACAGTGTGGCCAGCGTGGGGTGTCTTCCAC
The DNA here is from genome assembly GCA_963573935.1 of Arctocebus calabarensis. Lineage (NCBI taxonomy): Eukaryota > Metazoa > Chordata > Mammalia > Primates > Lorisidae > Arctocebus > Arctocebus calabarensis. The sequence goes on from CAUYON010040552.1 coordinate 17,263, forward strand.
ATGACCGCTGACCCCAGGAGGGCAGAGCCCTGTGACCTAATCTCCCAGAGGCTCCGCTTCCTGATGGTCTCAGAGGATTAGGTCCATCCGCGCCTCACGCTGAGGAGTAGGTCTGTCTGTACCTCACTCTGAGGACCCGTCCGTCTGCGGCTCACGCTGAGGACTGGTCCGTCTGTGCCTCACTCTGAGGAGTGGGTCCGTCTCACGCTGAGGACTAGGCCTGTCCGCGCCTCACTCTGAGGAGCAGGTCTGTGGCTCACTCTGAGGACTGGTCTGTCTGTGGCTCACTCTGAGGACTGGTCTGTCTGTGGCTCACTCTGAGGAGCGGGTCCGTCCACGGTTCACTCTGAGGAGTGGGTCCGTCTGTCTGTGGCTCACTCTGAGGAACAGGTCTGTCTGTGGCTCACTCTGAGGACTGGTTCCTCTGTGCCTCACACTGAGGAGTGGGTCCGTCTCACGCTGAGGATTAGGCCTGTCCGTGCCTCACTCTGAGGACTGATCCATCTGTGGCTCACTTTGAGGAGCGGGTCCGTCCGCGGCTCACTCTGAGGAGCAGGTCTGTCTGTGCCTCACTCTGAGGAGCGGTCCGCCCTTACCTCACTCTGAGGACCGGTCCGTCTGTGGCTCCTGGCCTTTTGTGTTAGTCTACTAAACTACCAGAACAGAGAGCCACACACCGGGGTATTAAACAACAGACATTTATTTCTCATAGTTCAGAGGCTACAAGTCTGTCATCAA